>MNCI01017026.1:43510-69654 GCA_015680685.1 Gnetum montanum | reverse complement strand
ATTTCATAGCCAATTTGTAGCTACATTCATGGCCCAAAAACCCTATAAAAGCCAAACTCCAACACCATTTATAGATTCAGCAATTTTAAAACAAGGAGGCTAGGAATTTTTCTCACATTCAACAATTTTGGCATGTAAGCACTTTGGCAATTCATCAATTTTGAGTAAAAACATTACATACAACTCCACACCTAGGACATTTTCAAGAACTCAAGAGCTCTTGCAAGTTTCCATACTTGTAGTCTCTTGAACCCTAGTGTGGAATCATTGAGGCCTTGAGATTTGGTGAAGGTGTTAACATTGCACTTATGGGATTCGAAACCCAATGTGGAAAAACTTGGCATCCAAATATTCCACCTTTCTGACCCCCTAGTAGCAACCCAAATTAGTAGATCCAAGGTTGTAGTAGTAAAGGAAGGTTTTATAGCATCAAGAGTGGCTTGGCAACCAGTTGGGGGATCTGATAATCTTAACTTCAATGGGCTTTAAACTCTTGTACAAGTGGATCCCCTTTTTGTTTATCTAGACGCCATTTGTACACATTTCTCTAGATTATTTGTTATTCTTTTCTCAATAAAGTTTTACGTTTTGAGTTTTTTATTCAAAGATAAATTTATTACTTGTGAATTATTTGGATTTATTTATATTTCCACATTTTGCATCTCCTAATTTCCTAGTTGATCTTCCAGACTGGCCAAGGTGCTTTGAATCCCATTTTCATCATCAAGCCTTAGGGGTTTCAAGGTTGAAGAATTGCTCACACTAGGGATCCTTAGTTTCCTTCTTGTTCCAATAATCAAGGTTTTCAGTCACAACAGTTGTATCTCGAGAACCCATCCATGAAGGACAATAAGGCATGTCTAGTTGTAGTATCAATGATTTGGTTAATACTAGGCAAAGAAAAATCATCTTTGATAGCTACATTATTTAGGCTTTAGAAATCAATGAAAATATGTATGCTCCTATTTTCCTTAGGGGCTACCACTATCTTGGACATCCAATTAGCATAATTGATAGCTTGGATGAAGCCAGCTTGGTAAAGTTTCATGATCTCATCATGAACTACCAAGGGTAGATCTAGTTTGATTTTGTGAACTTTTTTTTTGATGAGTTTAATGCTAGGATCAAGTATGATGTTGTATTACACTAGTCATGGATTGAAACCTAGACTATCTTCATATGACTAGGAAAAGACCTCAATGTTGTTTTGAATAACCTTGATGATGTCTTAAGCCTACCTTGATTCAAGTGAGAAACTTAATTTTAGTGTTTTCTCCTTACCATTATGTGTTGTGATTAGAACCTCAACTAGAGAGTCTTCAATAATGTCACTAGCCTTAAGATTAAGGGTTTTAATTATGTGTTCAGGCAATTCAAGAGGATTTTCTATAGAGGCTATGCAATTGAACAAGGTCTCAAGCTCAAGATCAAGGTAACTAAGATCAATGAATCTTTCAACATTACTATAAGGTCCATTCAGGCTTAGAGGTAAGCTAAATGATGTACAAGTATCCATAATCTAGTCCTACACATCAACCAAAATCACATTAAATGGAACCTATGTGATAAAATTATTAAATAATGTAAAATATTATAAGCATAGGGTCAAAATAAGGTTAAGTAAGGTTAAAACATAGTGACATAAGAATAAACAAGGCAAGGTAGGGTAGCATCTAGTCAAAAAAGGCCATATTTTGCCATTTTTAGGCCTTAGTAGGTCATGGTAGGGTCATATTTGACTTGTAAAGGTCATTATAATGCTTTTGGTTATCTTTTGGATTAAGAATTAATGCGCCTGAACTAAATTTTACTACTCAAACCTTCATACTTTGGGCCCATATGTTGGCCAACGTATGGAACTAGTATACCAACATATGGGATTGAGATATGTGATTTCTAGGTGATCTAGTCTTAGTTTTTGGTATTCTTGGGCTCCCATGATAGCTTTTAGATCCTATACAAGGGTTTCGACACCTTGAATGGTCATTTTAAGCTTGTTTTGAGTAAGGAAAAAGGACATGAATTAACTAGTTTTGAACCTTTTTGGCTTGCCCATTTGAGTTTTATGGATATCAATGGTTCCATCTAGGGTTCATAATCAGGGTTGTCAATTTAGAAGGCTACCTAAGGTTTCATTTAGGAATTTTAATCTTACCTCTCATCTCAATACATTGGCTAACACATTGGACTCATCAACCCAGCATAAAAATCATTGAATAATTTTTTCCAGCTTTCTTCGATTATCTCCTGGTACCTAGAAGTCTCCTAGTAATAGTGCCTAGGATTTTAGTGGAGCATGGAGCTTCTTTGACCATTATGAATCAAAGATGAACTACCAAATTTGTACTTTTCCAATTCTTGAAGCTTATAACTTGTTTCACTACTTGCATGTCTTGTTAGGCATAATTTCCCAACATAAAAATGTGTTGAAGTCTTAAATTCCAATGTATTGGGATTCTTCATATTTTATTTTTTTAGTGCCCTATGGCACCCTAATGAGCCAACTAAATTTTGGTGCTAAATTACCTTTGCTATTATCTTGTTTGTGACTAACTTATGAGTCATATCCATGAAGGAATAATTTCAAAGTAAAAAAGATCATCAAGAAAAATAACAAGTAGATCTGAATTCAATCAAAAACTTCACACTTATGACTATCACCCATAAGTAAAATCAATAAAAATTCACCTTAACTTATAATATTAAGTTCAAAGATGGAATAAGAAAACTAAACCAAATTGAAGTTACATAAATTTATTAAAAATATAAAATATTACAAAGGAGATGTCACCTAAACCCTACTCTACTATCTTCACAATACAACAACTTCATAGCCTTAATATATATGTGTAGCTGTAAAGGGAAATCAAACAAAATTATAAAGGATATGCTACTGATATATGCATGATATCATTGGCAATCCAAAACTTGATACATCTAAAGTATAGACACATAAACAAAATATCATTAACGTTCACCATTCAATACCAAAATTTAATATAAGGCAAGACAATTTAAATTATCCATAGTCACCATAATGTTTACACAACCAACATAAAATGTAAGATTAAATTTTAGGCATGCATCAAGCCTATGAACCAACTTCCACCTCCATATCCTCTTCAACCGCTTCATCATCATCATGAATTTGAGGATGGATATGTATTTGAATGTCCACCACCCTTTGGTCCATGGTGGTGAGGGTTGAGTTAACCTTCTCAAGAATTGTAAGAATCTTTCTCCATGTGGCCGAGATCTCATACAACTAGGACCAAACTTCATCTCAAAATACATGAATGTCATTGGCCTCAAGCACCAATGAAGAACTAGGTTCCTATGATTCCTTAATGAATGGGCCAACCTTCGTAAATATTTTAAGAGATTGGGCAAAAGTGTCCTTGAAAACTATAAAGTGTACCTTCATTCCCATCTTCAGCTTAGGGACTCCACATTTTTAAAGGATTTTTGAAATGAGGAATGGAAAACATAATTTCAAGGCATCATCATTATAATGATATACTAAATACCTAATTGGAAGGTAAGAAAAATTTGCATGCTTCTCATACTTCAATGCCTTCATGATACAAAGTGTAGGGCTAAGCACATAGGTCATGAGGGTGGAAGGAAGAACATTGGTAACAATCATCCTTGCCATAACCCAATGTTCAAGGTGAAGGTTGAAAAAATAAAAATCCTATGCCTTAAGCCTCCTAGAGTCTATTTCTCTAATAAACTAATGGAAGAGGTCATACTCCTTCTTCATGCTTGCTTTTGGGAAAAACTATCCTCCCCCTAGCTAGGAGCCCAAACCACTCCTACAACCTAGTTGCCATGATCTTCACTCTTGTCTTCCAAATGGAAGACACTAAGTAACATTTTGGGGTATCTACCTTTGTTAAATGTAGTTTTATATTTTGATAAAACTCAAGAACATTCTCCTGGGTGTACCAATCAATAGGGGGCCTAATGAAAGCCCTACAGTCCATCACCTCCAATTTTTGTAGCACCACCACATCTATGTGGTTAAACCACTCGTAGTAGTTAGCTTCATTATGCCATGAAGCAGTTTTGAGCCATTTACTCCTTAGCACCTACAAAAAAGCCAAGTCATTCAACATGCTAAAATTGTCAGTTGTTTCCTCATTAAAACCCCTACTTACCTTTACCTACTACTTTGCACTTGTAGATTCAACCATATTAAAAGGAAAGATTGTGCACTAACAACAAAAACTAAAAAAAGACATGACTAACATTGTTTTTCAAGTTTGGAAAAAAATCCAATAAGGATGGTAAATCGTCTTATCTTTGGAAGGGACAATCAAGGCTAGAGGTTTGCATGATGCTTAGACCCCGCTACTCATTGTGATCCCTCCTAAATGTGTATTACATATGAAAATCCAAGAAGAAATGGAGGCCCTAAGAGTTGAAGGTGAAAGTCCTAAATCATGATACCCACATTTCTGGAAACATAATGTCATCATCGAGGTGATGGCTTTTATGTTAAAGTCATTACCTTCCTCATTATCTTTTTTATTTTTTTATTTTTTGAATTTTAATGATATTGATACCTATCAAAAATTTGATATGAATCGTAGCATCATAGGTCAAACTTTATAGATCCATTGGTATGGATCAATATATAATGAATTCAGGTTACTGACATATCAATTCCTATCATAATCGCATTGATAATAATAGGTGCTTAGGAAAATCTTAGGCGCATCGATCTTGATTATAAGAATCAATATGTTTAATAAACATATCAATTTATATTGATGTTACACTATTCAAATGCAACATTTTGAAAAAAATTTGTTTGTGTTCAAACCATATCAATTTAATCAATATGGATTGATATACCCTTTATTTTCATCTAAATTAAAATAGATGAAATCAAAATTTATATTAATAACCTAAGTTTTTCCATAATGATATCGAACTATATCACTAGAATATATATAACTCAATTTATCTTATTTTGAGACATCAGCCCCCCTCAGTCTTCTTTGATATAACCCATTCTAGGATTTCTTTCAGGTTCTATAGATATCAATACTTTGATATCCTTTGATAATGTGGCTTATTCCTGTCATCCTAAGTCATGAGAAATGATATCAATTGATATTACGGTGATTTATTTCTAAATAATGTACATATTTTTATTTTTCTCTTTATAATAATTTCTTATTAATTTAGTAAGAGTCCACATATGACTCAGTTAGGAAGGCCCTTCCTAGGATTGATTGGGCTAAAAGATCACCTCACAAATTTTACTTCATTAGATGCAAGAATGGCTTACAAACTCAAGGGTTTAACCTTTCCTATGTTTTAAGGTTCTGAGATGAATTTCTTGCATCAAACTCATTTCCTAATGATGAGACGCGATATTGCATGGGCCGTAATATCGCAAATACGCAATATCGCGGCCGCCTTGATATTGCATCCCATGCAATATCGCGTTATCCACTGCGATATCACATATGCGATATCACGTTGTCCACTGGGATATCACATATGCGATATTGCGGTGCACCGTTGTATCTATAAATAAGAGGAGGCTCTCCCTTATTTCCTCATCCTAGGCTAGAAGTAGGAAAACTCTGGCAGATTGATCACTCCAAAGATAGAATATTTTCCATGTGCCCACAGTAGGAGTCCTAAAGTGAATGGATCTTTATTCGAGCAACATTGTACCTAAACAAAAGTTGTGTATGGAAATAAATATGAAGTTCCTGGATAAACCTTGCAGTGCATGGAATAGGATTTTATTTAATGTTATTTATTTCTTTCTCTCTCACCCTTATCTCCTAGTAATGCAGAATGAGTACGACTTGATGACGAGCATTTAAGGATGTATACGGATAATCAAAGAACGGATGCTCATCGCACTTAGGCTAGATTAGATTCTCTCAACCCTTTCCTCCTAGTTAAGTGCCTCAGTATGACCACTTCAAGCATGTGCGTTACATGTGGTGATCCCAACAACGATTAGCGTTTGGTAGCCACAGTTGCATCGGTTCAGGGTGTGTACGGTAAGTGGGAACAGATGCTAACGCTAGGTAATTTAGACTTAGTTCATTAGTTAGAGTTAGTAATTAGTTTCTCAACACTTCACCTCAATATCATAGGAGAGAAAACATAAAAACCATAAAAATTATATACCTCAAACTTACTTAACCATACACCGTGACAACTACAAATAAGCCTGGGAAGACAACGAATGATTAACCCTAAGTGTTCCATGGGGTGTGTAGGTACTTAGTCTGCAAAGTTCGACCGGATTGTGCGTGCTACGTTCGTATTCATATGGTTGAGTGTAGGGGTATCTCGCCACTCATCATTGGCACTGTTTTTGGGGACTAAGTGTTTGTGCACTGAATAGAACATAGGATATCACTCACATTTTTGGGAGCCTAAACAAACCTTCGGGTTAATAAAATAAGAAAAATTATCTAATGGTAAAATTAGCATAGCTATAAGACATCATGTCTTCTTCTTCTTCTCACAAGAGCAACTCACCACCTAGGGATAATACAAAGAATAGTCAGCAATCAAAAACACATAACCTAAATCCGTCAGTTCCTCAACAATATAGGGTGGAATATACCCATCCCAATGAGTATATTCCCAATTTTACTTTTATCTTTCATCAAGATGAACAGATGTGCTGGAGAGATCTGCATGGTAACATAGTGTTAACCCCAGATCGGGCAATCCCTAACATGCTTCTCCGTGCTTTAGCACAGATCAGCATGACAGAATTTTATGCTAAATGCATTATGGGTGATTTTGACATGAGGGATTACCATCCCACAGCTTTACAATGTATGAGGGACTCAAGGCAAGAGAGCCAACATACACTGTTGAAGGGCAAAGAGGGCCCACATGTCCTTAGCAAAATAAGAGATGGTGAACCACTCATAATGGGTTTTCTATTAAAAGATGTTCCTCCTCCTAACAATGGTGAGGATTTTGGGTATTAAAACCTATGCTCAATGATACATAACACTAGTTCTGATCCCCATGAACACCAACTCTTCATAGAGGGAACAAAAACTCATAATAAGGATGAGCACTTGGATCGTTACCACAATCGGAGCCGTAGCAGTCGAAGAGAAGGTAGGAAGCATCGTCATGGCAATGGTTCTCCTTCATCTCATCACTCGCCCTCTTCTTCCACCTCTGGGTGCAATCATGAAGGGCATAATGAAGAGGATAAAGGTAAGAAAAATGAGAGGCCTTGATGAGAGAGTCGAGAGAGAGGACAAGGGCATGAATGAAGTGAAAGTAGGGAACAACGAAGACATCATAGGCATCATGAAAGAGATGATCATGATGAGCCCCTACTTGCAACATGAAGTATGCTTGACATAACAAAGGCAATAAGAATTCCAACAAGGCATTTAAAATATAGTCGGATCAAATTCTTAGACATGAACAACATCCCATGATTTGAAGGGGGATACAACGCTGATCTGCAACATCATTTACAGGCATTCCACAATGCTTGCGCCTTGCAAAACATTGAGAAAAAGTGGCAGAAACTAAAGTTGTTTCCTAGGACACTCATCAAGGAAGCAGAGAGTTGGTACCGGTCCTTGGAACCGGAAACCATTAGGAGGTGGAGTACAATGTTAGAACTCTTTAACGATAAGTATTAGACATACTCTAGAGTGTCTAACTTGCATAAGTAGATCCAAGGATGGAAGCAAGGTACTCATGAACCCTTGGATGTTGCCATGGGCCTCTACTACACATTGTTACATCGTTGCCTGAGCCATGGATACGCTCAACAAGATCAACTTCGCCACATTGTAGATGGGCTAAGGCATGAAACTAGAAGAACCCTTGGGACTTATGCCCAAGGGAGACTATCAGAACTTAGAGCCCATAAATTTCATCGCTTGTTGGAACAAGTAGCAAAAGAAGAAGGTGAACTACGAAAAAAAGAGAGTGTGAAAGAATACAACCGTGATCCCTCCCTTCAGAAGAAGGGAGTGAAATTCTGTGATGAAGAGGATGAGTCAGCACTTGAAGAGTTGGTGAACAGAAAAACCTTGCCAATTGAAAAACTAACAATAGAAGTATCAACTAAGATGGATCAATTATGGGATTCCTTAGACTCCAAACTTGAAAATATCTTGAAAATTGTAGAGGAGTCTAAGGAGGAACAAGGTAGTGACAAGAACAAGATAAAGTGGAGAAATTCAAGCCCTGCACATAACAAGGGTAAAGGGAAAATTACTATATCTGATGAATTTGTGGAATCAGACACAGACAATGATGGTGGGTGTGAGATCTGCTACTATGAACATTCTAAGAGATGTTGTCCAATCATCTCACATCTACAAGAGTCTGGGGTGTATGCACTTAAATTGAGACTCAACAAATGGCAGACACCCTGTAGTTTACCTTATTTCCAAGGTAACCCAAGATAGTTCCACCAACCCTTAACATATTATCCAATTGGAACTCCAGCACAACCCATCAGATAGCATCAGTAGTGGCAATACCCATAGTCATGGGGGATGCCACCGCCAACACAACAATACCCTTACTAGCAACTTGATCCTTATGGATATTTTTTGCAGTAGCCGGTTTCTCCAAGTGACTCTATGAGTCACACAACTCCCCAACATCACTACCAAATTCAAGAGTACTTCAGGAGGACTCCCTCTCCTCTAGGAGGTACCCCACATACTTACCATCCTCCAACTCCATCCGCACCTCTTCCATCGATAGTTCCCACAACACCTCCTGCTCCAACAATGCAAGGGGAACTCCCTACTCAACTGCAATAACGTAACGCTACGAGGGCTATAAACATTGAACCCGTTGCTGATTCTGACGACTGTAAAAAGAAAATACCTTTCTTTAGAACCAAAAGCCTATACAAACTCTTGCAACAACAAGTGGTTGAGTCTAGGTATACTCCTCCACCATCTAACACTTCGGAGCATCCTTCAGTCCAACAGAGCTTAACACATATGGTTATGTTAACACATACTGCAACCAACTGGATTAAGGTAGGCCACCTTCCCAGGAAACTAACTGACCCTGGGAGTCCCTTAATCTATCTACAAATTGCTGAGAATGCACCACATAAGGCTCTTCTTGACTTAGGTTCCAGATTCAACTTAATTTCATGAGAAATGTATCAAGCCTGGAACCTACCCTAACTTAAGAAGAGTAACATTCAACTAGAGCTGGTAGATCAATCCATCACCATTCCCTTGGGATTTGTGGAGGACATTGTTACCACTGTCTATGGTTGGTCTTACCCAGCTAACTTCCTGCTGATAGAAGTTAACATCAACAACGAGGGGGATTTCCAAATTATAATGGGAAGGTCATGGCTAAGTACAGTAGATGTGTACCTAGGGATTCATGATCTTACCTTGGAAATTTCTAAGAGAAACATTTATGGAAAGATCGAGAAGAGGAAAGTTCCATGCATCACATATAGTGATTCATTGGGTGATGACATGGAGGAAATGCCTCCATATAATAGGTGTGCCCTTTAAACTTTAAAACAAAGATGCCTGTATGTAGCAACCACACAAAAAGTAGTAGACACCCTATGGTTGATAGCTACTCGAAAGAGCAATGGACAAATATTCATGGAACGAACTGAGGAGACAAACCATGCCAACAATGAAGGCATAGACACATTGGAATATGAGTGTCACCAACTTCCACCCCTTAATCTAAGAACATCAATTGAGAGAAGTTGGAAACTTCTTAGAAATTCAAATAGGTGCTCATTATTTCAGATCTCTCCCTTTCCACTCATTCATGAGGGATATGGCCACCTATGCTAACCATATGGGGCCTTTAGTTCTTTTTAGTTTTTATTTTACACATTTTTGTTTTCCATGTTTTTTTTACATGTTTTTGTTTTACACGTTTTTGTCTTACACATTTTTGTTTTACAAATTTCTTTAACCTTTCTTGTTTTTTTTTTTACAAATTTCTTTAACTTTTCTTGTTTTTGTTTTTCAACATCATTATACTTTTTCATTTTTTGTGTGCATGTGTTATCCACCCTATAAGTTTGTCACCCAATAAGTGTTCTTCGTGATGGTATGAACTGTTTTAATGTTGATTACTAATGTTTGGTTTTTACCTTTAAGTCATGATGTTGATACTAAGGTATGTTTCTTTTGATATGTTAGGCAATGAGTTCACTTCATCCATCCATCCACCAATTTCTATGGTCTCTCTCGGCTTGGGAATGTACAGTTCTTTTCTAATAAGAACTTTAATGAATCAGTGATTGGGAATTTCTCAAACTAAGGAAGGACTCAAGGATTGAGAAGGGTGTGACTTCAAGGGAACTTGATGCTTTTGTGTTGGCCATTCTCTTGGGTGCTTGGATGTTTTTTTCTTGAGTTTTCTTGCCATTCCGACGTTACCCAATTATCGAAAGCTAAGACAATAAAAATAAGAAGTCTTTGCATGGTGTGGTTCTCACGCATAAAAACACAAAACACAAAAAAAAGAAAGAAAAGTGAGAATTCAAAGCACACCCCTTAAACAAAATAATTATTTGGGCTACAAGCACTGGTTATGGAACAAAAAATATTCCCTCTAACTAAGGCCCTCCTCACTTTCCATTCTCTCCTCATTTCATCAAAATGGTGGTGACTCTTGGGTGAAGGCATTCTTGTTACTTCAAGAGGATGGATTAACTAAATGCATTGATGTGAAGTTATTGGAAGTGGTTGGTTTCAGGCTGAACTTGGAATGGGATTTGCTAAGTCACATTAAACATAAAACACACAAGGGGCTGTACACCACCTTGTTCTTGGGATTCCATTCCATTCCCTTCTCTCCATTGTTTACCTCATTGCCGATTGTATCATTAGTGTATATTTTGGTAGATACATTGTTTTCTTTTTGGTAAATTCTTGTGGTTAAGAATTTAACTCTTGTTCCAAATAACATTCCCAGAGCCTACGGACTCTTTGAATGTGGGTTTTTCAGGGCATTAAGGGCATGAGCCTGCTTTGGGGAGGACCCACTGACATTCCTATTTGGGGCATTAGTTAAATTCTTTCCCTTAACATTTTGCAATTAATTCTTTTTTTTTTCATTTCCATCTTGACATCAATTTCATCAATGCTATAGTTGTCCCTTTTTCTTCATCTTTCTTGTTCCTTTTTCTTTCTCCATTTTAATGCTACCGGAGGTTTGCGATTAGTCATGGGGGTATGGGGCCAAATTTTTTCGATTTTCTCCTAGCCTTGATTTTTTTGATTTTTTTCCTAACCCCTACACCTTCGGTAATCATCATTAATACATCTCTAGATCCACAATCAGCCATACCACAACCTAGTCAATGGACTTACACCAAAGAAAGGTATTAATTACATGATGATTCATTTACCGTTGCTAATATAAGATTGTGTTATGTGTGCAGATGATGATCATACAACAACGGATTGGATCTGGAGCAAACACTTGGAATGGAGCAATGCTGGAAGCAGCTATGCAAGGGCAAGATTGATGATGCACTTATGGATGGACAAAGAAAGACGCAATCTTGGTGTTGGCAGCAACAAAACTTCTTTCTCTCTCTCTTTCTCTCAAGCTGTCAAATATGGCCTGATGTCAATGTAATAAGGTGTTTACCCTTGTTGTCATGAACACCAGTTTTGTCAAGTCTTGTAATGATGATCCATTCACATGTCATCCCATTAGTTTCATTCACCTCAATAATTCCATACCTTCCCAATATTTTATAAGAAACTCAAGGATGAGTTTTCATTTAGTAGTGGGGATATGATCAGATGCGATATCACATGGGCCACGATATCGCATATGCGATATCGCGGCCGCCGTGATATCACATCCCATGTGATATCGCATATGCGATATCGCGGTGCATCATCATATTTATAAATAAGAGGAGGCTCTCCCTTGTTTCCTCATCCTAGGCTAGAAGTAGGAAAACTCTAGTAGATTGATCACTCCAGAGATAGAATATTTTCCATGTGCCCATAGTAGGAGTCCTAAAGTGAACAGATCTTTATTCGAGCAACATTCTACCTGAACACAAGTTGTGTATGGCAATAAAGAACCTCCTAGATAAATCTTGTAGTGCATGGAATAGGATTTTATTTAATGTTATTTATTTATTTCTCTCTCACCCTTATCTCCTAGTAATGTGAAATGAGTACAACTTGATTATGAGCATTTAAGGATGTGTACGGATAATGAAGGAATGGTTGCTCATCACACTTAGGCTAGATTAGATTCTCTCAACCCTTTCCTCCTAGTTAAGTGCCTTAGTATGACCACTTTGAGCATGTGCGTTACGTGTGGTGATCCCAGCAATGATTAGCGTTTCGTAGCCACAATTGCATCAGTTCAAGGTATGTATAGTAAGTGGGAATGGATGATGACACTAGGTAATTGAGACTTAGTTCATTAGTTAGAGTTAGTAATTAGTTTCTCAACCCTTCACCTCAATAACATAAGAGATAAAACATAAAAACCATAAAAATCATATACCTCGGACTTACTTAACCATACACTGTGACAACTACAAGTAAGTCTGGGAAGATAACGAATGATTAACCCTAAGTGTTCCATGGGGCGTGTAGGCACTTAGTCTGCAGAGTTCGACCAGATCATATGTGCTACGCTCGTATTCATATGGTTGAGTGTAGGGGTATCTCACCACTCATCACCTAACTTGCTCTTGGATCAACTTCCATGTTGGTTACATCCTACTATCCTATCCATTATGAATTGGTTACCCCTCCCCCTCTGTACCCCTGCTCCATGCCCCACATCCCCCCCTCCCTAAGGCAAAAATAAGCTAGGATATGTATCATACCTAGGTTCATTAGTAAAAAGAACTATTAAGAATGACCAAAGGATATACCAAAAAGTAAAAATTGTCATGGATTTTACATATCCCCTATTATGAATAGTGTACTAGAAGTTGTGGGTCTAGCAGATGTTAGTATCCATCATTGTCCATCATAGTAAGGATCTCAACCAGTAACACATATGGAGGGCATGATGGGAAACATATGGGAGACCTATGCACTAAGAGTACCACTATGCATAATAGATGACCATGAAAAAGAAAATGGAAAGATAAGAAAAAAAGGGAAAAAATAAAAAGAGAAATAACAAAAAATAAAATAAAATATCATGAGACAAGGGAAAAAATGAGATAAGTAAGGAGGATAAGAAAAAATGAATAGAAGTAGTAAATTACCAAATTAAAGTAAGTCAATATACCAAATCCAATGTCATGTCCTAACCAAAGAAATAAAAGCTGAGAAAGTCGGTACTTAAAAATGATTATATATCATCAAACACTTTGCTTACAAAAGGAGGTTCTTGAGGGATGCAAGTAAATGTGATCCTTGTGCATTACTCCAACCATATGATTCTTATGGGAATGTGGCCTTGCTCATAATTGAAGGTGCTTGTGGAACCTTATTAAGATATATGTTTGTTATGATTTTTTTATTTTTTATTTTTTATATTTTTTAAACCAATTGAAATTCATAGTAAGGTCTGCTTCAACCATGAGGTTCTTCTAGGGGAAAATATTTTTGAAACAGATATGATGCTGGCTCTCTTAGTATTGATGATATTTCTCATCCTATAATACTTTTATGGCTAGTCCAAACATGACATACCCTTTTCTCCAAATTAACATATTAAAAAGGTAATTACTAGAACGAATCATGAATGCTTTAAATTTGACTTGGTGATTATCCCAATGGTTCATTAAAGTAGAAAAAATAAAATAAAATATTACAAAAAAAATAATAAATTATTCTAGGGCTTACCCCTAATGGATTTTGATTTTCAACCTACCTATCTAAAGGTAGGAAAAGTTTTCCTTCTCCTTTGCATTTCAAACACATTGTGAATGAATTCTTTAGAGTTCTAACTAACAATAGAAAATACTGCTATCCTCTACATTTTCCAAGGTAAAATTTGTAGACTAAAATAGTTTATTTAATTATAATATTACATAAGGATCTTGCTCGAGGTTACTATTCAAAGCTAGAACTTCCAATGGATTTTTGTCATTAATTTCATCATCATTTGGATAGGTTGGATGACTTAGCTTTATTAACTCATCTTCTCTGGGTTTCTCATTATGATGTTGATAATACAATTTGAGTCTTTGTCCATTGACTAAAAATTTAGTTGAGGAATCATCAATAGGTGAAATTAGAATACTTCCATTCTAATGGGGTTGCACCACTAGATATGGGCATTTCCACCTAGTTGTTAATTTGCCTAGAAATTTATGTAATCTCATATTATACAAAAGAACTTTATCACCTATGGAAACATATTTCTTAAAAAAATGTGCTATCATTTAAGTTCTTCATTTTTTTATATAATTTTTTACTTGTTAAGAGCATTCAGCCTCATTTCATCAAGTTCATGTATTTGAGTCATTCTAGAGGCATGAATTATTTCTTCATTGAAATTCAATTGCTATGCTAAATGTAGAGATTGATGTTTAATTTCTACTAGAAATAAACATCATTTACCATAAACCAACAGATAAAGTGAATATCCTAGACTTGGTTTATATGTAACTCTATAAGACAAAAGTGCATCTTGTAATTTTCTCAACTAGTCTTCCTTTTTTAAACATATCATTTTTATCAATATATTTAATATAATTTGATTATCATTTTTTATCTAATCATTTGTTTGAGGATGATAGGTAGTTTCTATCTTATGTTGGATTCCACAAGACTTAAGAAATTTCTCCATTATTCTATTTACAAAATAAGTGCCTTGATCACTGATGATCACCTATGGAGTTCCAAAATGTGTTAAAATATTTTATCTAATGAAAGCTACCACCACCGTAACATCATTTGTTAGGGTGGCTTTTGCTGATACCCATTTAGTGACATAGTTTATACAAATGAAAAATGTGTTAACATTCATTGAATGGTGGAAATGGTCCTAAAAGGTCTATACCCCACACATCAAATGGTTTGGTTATTAAAATTAGATTTACGGACATTTCTTGACTTTTGGCTATGGCCCCCATTTTTTGACATTTATCACATTCTTGTAAATTCTTATGAGCATCTTTAAATATTGAGAGCAAATAGAATCCACTTTGCAAAATTTTTATAGCAATGCATTTACTATTAAAATGACCACCTCCTAGGTCATCATGGCACATATGTAGAATTTCTTGTTTCTCATCCTCAACTACACATCATCTTGCTATATTATCTTTACATATTCTATAAAGGTAAAGACTAATCTAAATATATTTGGAGATTTTTTGTAAGAAATATTTCTTTCCCTCCTTACTTCATTGGCTTCAAATTTTCATAGTGGCAAGATAGTTTGTTATATCAGCATGTGGATCATTGAACTTAGAAGGGAGGATGAATAAGTTCCTTGAATTGAACATTTATGAAACAAAGCACACACACAAAATTTACATGGTTTTCCAACTTGGGTACTCCACACTCAAAGGATAGATCGCAAACACACATTTGAACTTTTTTTCTCTCTAAATCTAGTTGAAGGGTCCATATCCTATTTAGTCTTCAAGCCCCACTCTGGAGTGTTGTACTATAGCACCAATCACTCAACCTAGAAAGGTTCCATTAAGCTTGAAAATGTGGTTTTAAGGCATCCACTACATTTACAACCTTGAGCTCTGTACTAGAGTATTGTATCAAAACACCAACAACTCAATCATGCAGGATCCTAACAAGCTCAAGCACATCAACTCCATAGGGTAACAAGAATAAGAATTAGAAGGGAGAATTGCAACTTAGTTTGCTAATACTTGTATAGTTAGGTACAACACACTTTACAATGTCAAAATGATAAAACAATGAGCAACAGAGAATTCAATGATTACAAATGATTATACAATGAATACAATAAGGCTTGCACTTTTTCGAATGCACATCAAGTCTTCTTATAACTACCATGTTTCTAAATTTGTCTTGGAACTCATGCAATGGCAACAAGAATAAGAATTACAAGGGAGAATTTCAACTTAGTTTGATAATACTTGTATAGTTAGGTACAACACACTTTACAATGTCAAAATGATAAAACAATGAGCAACAGAGAATTCAATGATTACAAATGATTATACAATGAATACAACAAGGCTTGCACTTTTTTCAATGCACATCAAGTCTTCTTATAACTACCATGTTTCTAAATTTATCTTGGAACTCATGCAATGGCTAGCTAATGATCAATAACATTTTTTGAAGACATTTTCTTTATGTTTGAGATGTCTCTCTAAATTTTCCTTCAATATTGGTGTCACATCCTCATTCCCAAATGATGTTGCTAACTAATCAAGATGGTGTTTCTTCATAACAAGTATTATTATTACCTTAACAAGATTTGAAATGGTAGTTGTGATTAAGACCCAAAAGGGTGCATTGTAATAACAAATGTGTCTCTTAAGGTAACCTTTGGGGGATTGGCATAAGGCATTTATACCTATGGTTAGAGGTCGTTCCAACATGGAATGGTAGAGCTAGTACATGCAAGTCATTGGATGGTGGAGTCAGTATAGGCAAGCCACAAGAAGTTGGGTGAAGCAAGACAAGAAGTGGACTGGTCATTCCTTTTTGCCAAGTTATAGGCCTAACCATGGTGGCAATGCTACATTACCTCTAAGAGATAGATGCCAAAGGAAGAAAATCCTAAGGAACATTCTTAGAGCACAATCCAAATACATTATTCTATATCAATAAAGCATTCTTTTCTTTCTCTTCCTACATTTTTCCTATTATTTTCTTCATACATAATGTTGAATATCACTTATATTTCATATTTGGTATATTTTATTTGTACACATAATGTCTAATATATCATATATTTGACATTTTCCATGACATACGATGGGATTTCATGATTGGTATCAGAGAAAACCATGACCCAAGGGCCATTCAAAATCATGGGCTAACTACAACATGAACTTGATGATGAACCTTGCACATGGAAAGCCATTGATCATCATTGGATGTACCATATATTTTTGTTGCAAGTTAGAAGATACCTTTCCATTGACTTCACAAACAATGGATCAGGCATCTAAATCCTAGCAACCAACAAAATTTCTTTCATGGATATCATTAACCAATGAAGATTTGATCATACCTCATTAAGCTTCATCAATTACAAGAGATGTTGGTAAGAAAATGATACACTAGTTCAGGTAACTCTTACCCATCTTAATACTATAATTATTAATTGATTATGATCATTGTTAAATTTCTTTCAAGAAAGTTGTTAACCATGACATTAATTGATCTTATTTTTTTGAAATTCACTATCTAAGCAATTTAGAAGATTCCAAGTTACCCTATGTCATCTTAAAAATGTCAATTCAACAAAATAGGCTAGTTTGATCCTTTCAATTTATAAAAAATGAACTTCATTTCTAAACTCTAAACCTATGTCCAACGCATAGTACTTGTTGACACAATTCCAACGGTAGAAATTTCATCTCAATTGGACTTATAGTTTGTGAGATATTGATGTTTAAATTTTCTCATTATATGTGTATTAAAATAATATTAATTTATTATTTGAATAAAAAAATCTCAAAAATTTAGTATCAAAAATCAACTTGAAATCATCATTTACATGTATCGAACCATTACTGATGAGTGGCGAGGTACCCCTACACTCAACCATACAAAACAAGCGTCGCACGCGCGATCCGGTTGAACTCCACAGATGAAGTAGTTGTGGCACCTAGATAGTTAGCCTTAGGTTGCAATTCGCTATCTTCCCACCTAGACTAGTTTTGCATATGTCACGTATGGTTTAGTCTAGATGAGGTGTATGATGTGTTCTAATTCTAACGCTACTCCTGATGGCAGTGGAAAATAATATTAACTAATCTAAGCTAAGAGGAAAAGGGTAAGAAATCTAATCTAGCCTAAGTGCGACGAGCAACTGATTCCTTGATCAACTATACACATCTTGGACCTCATGCATGACTGCCACTGGAACTACCAAGCGTAGATCCTAGGTAAGCCACTGGGATTACCAAGCGCAGACCCCAAATACGCCACTGGGTTACCAAGCGTAGATCCTAGGTACACCACTGGGCTACCAAGTAGTCACATGTAAATGCTCATAATCAAGTTGTACTCATTCTGCGTTCTAGGAGTTTAAGGGTGAGAGACTAATCGCGATGACTAATCGATTCCTTGACTAGCCGTACACACCCGTGGGTGCTCGTAGCCAAGTCGTACTCACACCACGCTATGAAAGCAATAAATAACATTAAATAAATAACAAACAAATAAATAAACTAAGTGAATGCTATAATGATGAAGTAATATCGATCTTTATTGCCGGTCATGTGCGTGTCCAAGTACAACACACTCGAATAAAGACACCGTACAATTACATTCACCACACTGCAGGTAGACATGGGAAAAAATATAACTCTAGATGGATCAAACTGCCAGAGCTTCGCTACTCTAAAAATAGGATTCCGAACAAGGGAGAGCCACGTCTTATTTATAGATATGGCAGCAGATTGCAATATTACGTATGCGATATCACGGGGGATGCGATATCGCGTCGGCTCTGATATCGCGTACGTGATATCACGGCCTGTGCGAACCAAGTCTCATCATATCCCCATGACTGAATAAAAACTCATACTTGAGTTATAAGGAGAACAAGCTTCAGTGATTACACAGTGGATAGGTATGGGATTATTACTTGGAAAAAGAAATGGACTAATGCCGCAGTGTGGGAAGACACAACACAGAGAAAAAATACTAGAACTACAAAAATGTGGAACTCATGTAGTTCCTGGTGGCGGTGGCTCCTCCATGGGTGCTTTTCCTTTGTCACGTGCTCCAAGCTTTGAAGGTTGATGATGCTAAAGAATAGCCTAGAGCTTCTCCTCTTCAGTCTGAGGGTCTTGTGCCGTCCATGCTAATGCTCCGATGTTTGATGGAGTCAGCACTTCCCATGGACAGGGTAGTTGCGGGAACATCTGATTAGCTTTGATGTACCATGCCATGAACACCCGTTGTTCCTCTTGATAGGCTCTAGATTTGTCTTTGTATTCATGAAGCTCTGTTAGCCATCAAGCCAAGTCGGTTGCCACATCTTTCTGTCCTTGGTAGCTTTCTTTTACCACCGCGAGTTCAGAATTTGTGACATCTAATTTTTCAGCCAACTTCTTTTGCTCTGCAAATTCTGCTTCATATTTGATATGGGTGGAAGCTACCTGCTACTCGAGCTCTGACCTCGGGTGTCCTACTATTAACATGGCCAGGTTGGCATATCGAAGGTTTTCCAACTCCATGTATTTAGTTAAGTCCTGGATTTGCAGGTCCCGGTTCTTAATTTCTACTTGGTGGGCATAGGCATAAGTGTCCAATATGGCCCCTCAATCAGTGTGTTGGGCACTGATGTTGTTGATTTAAGATTTGGCCATATGGATCTCCTTCTCTAGGATTTTTTTGTACATCCCCACCTGATAACAGAAATGCTCCTTCAGCTTCTCATGTCATTTAGCCTCATTCTGCCACGCGCTAATTTTGAAGGCTGATTTTTGTCAAATAGCGCGTACCTCCTCCATTGAGAGGATCCAATTTTCTCTGGCTAAATGGCTTACATCTCGATTGACCTAAATGAACTGTTCTCGCAGCTGATGAAAGTTTTCATCGAGAACATTCTTTTATTTCTCCACAGAAGTCAACTGAAGATTATCTGCAACCAACTGCTTATTCTCTTCTTGTAAGGCCCTGAGTGCCTTAAGATGTGCATGAGTTTGCACTTGAGCTGCGGAGGCATCCCAAGTGGCTGTCTCCTTTTCTTCTACCACCTTCCTATTTTCTGCAATTAGTTTTGTTAGTTTCTCGGTTCTAAAATTGTCTAGTTGGTCTGCGGGAACCAATCACAAAGGATCCCACTGTGCTGCTTGTAAGGCTATGAGCTACTCTTATAGTTTCTACACTTCAACTTCAACATGCTCTACCCTTACTTTGGATAGGACCAGCTTCCCCTTTGTGGAAATGAGGTCTGATTGAATTGCCGTTACATCCTAGGGGATGTCAAATAGGGATGTCAAAACTTGTCCTATTTGAAGCAATCTGTCCAATACATCCTCATGTTCCGCAGGAGCCATTGAGGTTCTGGCAATAGTTTGAGCATCCTGTGCTCTTGAAAGATCTACCAGTGGCACAACAGGTACATTGAAAGACTCTTTGATGTGGTCAGCGACCACTTCTGTAGCTCCCGCAACATCCTAGTGTTGCATGACCACCATAGTGGCCCCTTCACCAATCTCTAACTGCACTTGAAAAGATGTCATGTGTCCAGAGATCTGTTATGACCATATGCTTTCCCCTCCTCCTGTTTTCATTGATAACTCACCCCGTGTGTGATCTACTAAAATCGTAGGCTGGTTGGCATCATCGATGACCTGGAAGAGGTTTGCATCATCACGACTTCCCCAACTAACCATCTCAGCGATGGCCCTAAGATGGCTCATCGACGGTCTATAGTCTTGTGGTGGCAGCTGATCCTAGCCTATGCTAGGTCCTGCTTCTTGTTGTTGGCTAGGACCTGTGGCTGGAGGTTGACTGGGTCCTGCAAGTTGAGTTGCAAGGGATCCAGCCATCTGTTCTTCATCTTCTTCATCTGGTCCCAGCTCTTTGCTAGTGCTCTTTCTTGGAGCTGGCACCTTTAATAGTTCAGCATAAGAAGCATTTTGGGCCTTTCAGAGGACGTCATTTGTATATCCCTGAATACCATCCCATCGGTACAGTTTTCTGATAAGGCAGGGAAAAGGGAGTGCCATTTTCCTTGACTTCCGTTCTTCAAATCACCGTAGGATCTCCATCAAATATAGATGGGGAAGGTTAGCGTTAACCTTTCCGATCAACACTGCACATCCTCTTGCTGCATATGTTGATATTCTTTTCAAACCTTTTGTGGGGAAGAGGTGATAGGTTCTGATTTTAAAATAAACTCTCTCTTCCGTTGTCAGCTCACCAAAAGCTTTATCTCTGCCATAAGCCTTCTCTAACCAATCCTTTTGCACATCAGGGTCTGATCAGGTGGATAACCGAGCAACATGGGGGCCTGAATTCGAAAGGTTTAACACCTCCAAAATCGCCTGTGCAGAAAAATCTACTGTCACACCACTGATCTTGACTGTGGTGCCTTGCTCCTTAGTGTGCCAGAATAGGTACATTTCTCCTAAGTACTAGGCACCTTTTTTAGAGAGGACAGGCCATAAGGCAGACCCTTTGAGGTGATCCCTAACAACCTTAGGAGCTAACTCTACAAAAGATTCAAAGTTAAGTTCCATAATCACCGAAGCAATTGTGGACTTCGTGTGGATAGCCTAAACACATTCCGGGGGCAACGTGAGTTGTTGTCCCGGTTCAGGCACAGTAGCTCCTCCTTCTGCCTGCCCAGATCATCTGGTAGGAGGTTCTTCTTGATGGATACTGAATGAGTGCACCTCCTATTCGTTATGTTGTCCGAAAGGGCCTTGGCTTCTACCTCTCCTAGGTTGTTTCGCTCCACCTTGGGTAGGACTCTTCTGCTGGGAACGTTTCGGGGCCATCTGCAATCACACGGGCCAAACGTTAGTAAGGTTGTTTTCAAATTCAAGTTATCCCTTACTACATGCCTTTAATTAAAGATCTTATGTTATTGTGTGATCGTAACCGAAAGTTATGATAATGGATCCTATGAATTAGGTGGATTTTCAATTTAAGCTCTCGGTATACTTAAGGTCATATGATTATTGGCACAATTTGTCTAAGTGTTAGTATTAATTACCCTAATTGATGTCCTTTGGACGATGAAAAGTTTCAAAAAAATTAGGCACTTTTCGGCAAGTGTCTCTCCCCCACAATGAAATTGAACACTCCGGGTTCAATCAGGTTCAAACGGAATTAAAATCGGAGTACCAGCGCGTGGGATATAGGTGAAAAAGAAAGGGTCACGCAATCACAAGTTGCAGAGAAAAAATTTCAAAAATTCCCCCCACGTAAATGGCCAAATGAAGCTAAGTGTTGTGGTGGGGGTTCCTATTTATAGGGAAATAGGACACGATATTGCGTACGGTACATCGCGTACGCGATATCACGTGGGACGCGATATCGTGTATGCGATATCTCATCCCAACTAAGGTGAGACACATGAAAAGACCAAATTTTTTAATGATTTTCTTGAAATTATTAGGGTAAAATGAGGACATTGAAAAATATTNCAAGGGAGGACTGATGTTTTTGTTTTATGGCACTTGTCTTTTTCTTTTTCTCTTCTTTCTTTTCTTCATTTTACTGAATCTAGAGAAGCTGCCAACCTTCAGGCATGGGTGCATGTCTTTCCAGTGGGACCCCCTAGAACAGTATTTGATTTTTGAGTGCCCTTTTGATTACTCTTACTCCCATTTTTCATTAGATCTACAAGGATCTTAGTACAACCATATTGCATGATAACTCCCATAGATGTCACCAAAGAGAATCTGCAAGTCCCCTTGATGTCACACCCTAATCAGTCCCTCTTGGTCCATCCTTCTTCATTCTGAGTACAATAACACAAAATTAATTTTAAGTTTTAGAATTTTCAAGAATATCACTGTACCCTAGAACAGAACCTCTTATTTGTAGAGTGGATGAGTGGGTGTAGTGGGCTCACTATTTCAAATAATTGATCACTCATGACTTAATAACATAAAACACATCTCAACCAATGATCCACATGATTTTTTTGTTTGTAGATGAGATTACTTACAAAAATGGAAAAAGACAAACACACAGACACACAAAAAGATAAAAAAAAGTTCAAAAATGAAAAACTGAAAAACAAAAAGTTGTAAAATTAAAGAATATGAAAAATATTTATTAACCCTGCTTGTTATTGAAATGGGGGATATCCCCCATAACTAAACGGTTGAGTATGGCAAGGATTAATAAATGAAAAACGAGGATCCTTGCATATTGGAAATATTGAAGCTGGTCCATACTTATCACCTTGGATTTCACACACTTTATAATAAAAAGAGTGGAGCACTTCATACGATGTAGTTCCCGAATAATGAGTTGACCCACTAAGATGTTTAGGACCATTAGATGGTATGCAAGGATTGGGCTAATGCCTCCCATGGTTATGTTCATTGGACCTTCTGGTTGTTGGAGTGTAAGTTGGTGGCCCTGATGAAGTTACATGAGGCATTCGGTTCGAAGGTAAGGGTGCACCATATTGTTGAACTTGTGCTAGGTTGGAAGGTGCAGTGGCCTCAGAATTATGTTGTCCCTTCCTACGGCCGTGTTTAAAGAAAGAATTATGNGTAGCAGTAGCACAAGTGTTGTTCGTGGGTTGTGGTGGTACAAACACCTTAGGAACAGTTGGTGGCATTGTGGAAGGAGGGAAAGGATGAGAATGTTGAAAGTTAGGAAGAATGAAAGGTGTGCAAGGTGGTGGTTGTGTTGGATGTATGGGTTGATAGTATTGTGGAGAATGATGTTGTGATGAGATAAAGTATGGTGGCCCAGTTAAAGAAACAGGAGGTTGAACATGATAAGCATTTGGATTCGGAAAATATGAAGGGTGCCTCTAGTCTAAGGGTGGATTCCCCCACGACTGGGATTGTTGCCACTGTGATCGAACATAGTATCTCTGTATGAACTCTGGATGTAACGTGTTTTCCCAATGCTCATATAAATGTGACAATATTGGGCACTGACCCTTGAGGTGATCGTACAGGCATATGTTGCATTCATATGTATGATTGGCAGTTGAGCACTTAGTCCCTTCATTCCTTCTTTCCGAATGTCTATTATTTCACCCTGCCTCTTGGGTTGTCAAAACTCTATCTCCAATGATGTTGATATATTCTCCACACTTTTGATTCATCCATTCCAACATCTTATTGATCTTTGCCTCAGCTTCTTCTAATAATTGTTGTATTGGCAAAGATGATGTTTCCACCTTGGAATTTGTTGATCTCTCCTTGTTATGATCATGGACCTTTGTTGAGTTAATATTTTGGTCCCGTTGATGTTTTTCAACACTCTCCCATGTAGCTATTTCTCCTTCTTCTTTTGCTACCCGCTTAATAAGCTCTTGGATTTGATGGGTTCGTAGGTTGTATAGTTGACCTCGGGCATACGTTCCTAAGGTCTCTCTTGTTTCATTACGTAGCCCATCAATGATATGGTACATTAGCCTTTCCTCGGAAAACCCATGGCCTGGACAGTTGTTTAACAGTGAATAATATCTTTCTAAGGCCATGTCCAAGGGTTCATGTTTTTCTTGTTTCCATCCTTGGATTTGTTTCCTCAAGGCTGACACTCTTGCGTAGGTTTGATATTTTTCGTTAAACACCTCTACCATTGTTGACCAGTGTTGTATTGAATTTGGTTTTAACTATCTATACCATACTTTAGCTCGGTCAATGAGTGTCATAGGAAAGAGCTTCAGTTTTTGCCAACCGTTATCAATGTTGTTCCATGCGCAAGCATCGTAGAAGGCTAGTAAATGTTAATGCGGATCTAAGTCATAGCCTCCTGAAAATTTGAAAAACTTGTTTAAATCGAGCCTGGGTAGTCAGCTCTCTTTACGATGCCTACATGAGATTTGAACGGCCTCTTGTATTTGCATTAAGCTTGTAGTGGCCAGTGGGGGTTCATCGTCATTGGGTAATTTAGGCTTTCATTTGTTGTGATGATGTTGTTTTTGTTCATGTTTATAAGAAACTCCCACTTCAGGTTGTATACTCTAACCTTCATCGTCATATAGCTCATTGGTTCTCCAATGAACTTCCTCACTAAGTGTGGCATTATTATCATCTTGTAGCAGAGGCATTGTTGTGTGTGAATTTATGTGTGACTTTTTATAATTACTATTTTCTAAAAGATATATCGTTAAGTTCTTTACAACGACCTTGTATGATATAACTAATTTAGATAACTAGCACCATCCCCGGCAACGGCACCTATGATGATTGACGAGGTACCCCTACACTCAACCATACAAAACGAGTGTCACACGAACAATCCGGGCGAACTCCGCAGATGGACTAGTTGTGGCACCTAGATAGTTAGCCTTAGGTCGGAATTCGCTATCTTCCCACCTAGACTAGTTTTGCATATGTCACATATGGTTTAGTCTAGATGAGGTGTATGATGTGTTCTAATTCTAACGCTACTCCTGATGGCAGTAGAAAATAATATTAACTAATCTAAGCTAAGAGGAAAAGGGTAAGAAATCTAATCTAGCCTATGTGCAATGAGCAACCGATTCCTTGATCAACCGTACACATCTTGGACCTTGTGCACGACTGCCACTGGGACTACCAAGCATAGATCCTAGCTACACCACTGGGCTACCAAGCAATCACACTTAAATGCTCGTAATGAAGTCGTACTCGTTCCGCGTTCTAGGAGTTTAAGGGTGAGAGACTAATCACGATGAGTAACCGATTCCTTGACTAGCCGTACACACCCATAGGTGCTCGTAGCCAAGTCCTACTCACACTGCTCTACGAAAGCAATAAATAACATTAAATAAATAACAAACAAATAAATAAACTAAGTGAATGCTACAATGATGAAGTAATCTTGATCTTTATTACCAGTCATGTGCGTGTCCAAGTATGATACACTCAAATAAAAACACCGTACAATTACATTCACCACACTACGGGCAGACACGGGAAAAAATCTAACTCTGGAGGGATCAAACTGCCAGAGCTTCGCTACTCTAAAACTAGGATTCTGAACAATGGAGAGCCGCATCTTATTTATAGATATGACGGCAGACTGCGATATCGTGTATATCGCAGGGGATGCGATATCACGTCGGCTGCGATATCACGTATGCGATATTACGACCTGTGCAAACCACGTCCCATCAATTACCTTGTCATTGGACAAACTACCACATCAATCATTGAGGCAAGGTGAAATAAAATAATAATAATAAGTTAAAAAAGAAAAACTTTAATTTTGAACAAGAGGTCATGGGTTCAACTTTAAGTTTGAACTTATTATTATTTAAAAAAAAAATTGAATGGGAGGTCATGGGTTTAAACCCAAGTCCCCTCCCACCTTAGTTTTATAAAATATATACAATTATATATATATATATTAAAA
>MNCI01017026.1:14543-43400 GCA_015680685.1 Gnetum montanum | reverse complement strand
AAAAAATTTAATTAATTAACCCTAGTAGTTAGGACTGCGACTAGCCCTTGCTACCGACTGCAATGAGCCCTACTATGCCATTGCAGGGTACAAGCTGGCAAGTTTGATTGCATAGCATTATGCAACCCTGTAGTACCTTGTGGGATAATACATATCTATTGCCTCCTCATCACAATGCTCCATCTTCTTCACCATGACACTCTATCCCATCACCTCACCATTACCACTCTTGCCACACTATCATCTAACTCCTACATGGCCACCCTCTACCATGCCATCCTCTATAGCACTCTTTGCCTCATGACCTCTAGCATGTGCACCCTTGCAACTACTGCCACACTACGCTTTGCTACCACTTGCTACCTATGGCTATCGTTTCTTGTCATGCCCTACAACACTACAACTATAGCATCCTAGACCATGCTCTATAACTTGCTATGAAACCCTCATTGCAAAATCCTTAACTACCTCTAATGCTGCCAATCACTACCTCTAGCATTGCTAATAACTACCTTCAACAATAACGATAACTTCCTCTAGTGTTATTGATCATTACCTCTAGTACCATCAATAACCACATTCAACATTGCTGATAACTACCTCCAGTGCTACCAATAATTTCCTCCAATACCACCAATCACTGCCTCCAGCACTATCAATAACTACCTCTTCACCAAAAGTCACGTGGACCTTGAGATGGGCTACACCAACCTAGAGGATGGTCGCATGAACCTTGAAACAACATGTCACCATGGCCATTATTTCTATTCACAATGAAATGACAAATTTTCCATTATATTATAGAAAATGTTCAATTTTCCATCAACTAATGAAAAATTTGAAATTCCCATTAATTAATAGAAAATTCAAGTTTTCATCATTGAATAGTTAGTTGAAATGATGAACTTGCAAAAATAGTTTCCAAAATTAGAATTTGACATGGTGGTAGCAACAAAGATAAAAACTTTATAATTAAGCATGCTTGCTTTGGAGTAGAACTAGGATGGATGACCTCTCAGGAAGTCTCATTTTTTGCACCAATGTACTTAGACTCTAAAAGCCATAACTTTTCATTTTAGAAGAATTTTCTGTAAACAAACAATCATTTCCTATAGTTTTCAAATTTTTGGACATAATGGTGAAGTCAAATCCATCCCAAGGAACCCCAAAAATTAGTTTTTTCTCCTTGCGAAATATAGTGCCTCGAGATCCTTAAAAAGTTAATTTTGGCATCACTCAACCATACAATATCCATTTTCAACATATGAATAGTCATTTTCAACATTTTTCATCCTTTTAAACTCAATGGTGAGATCATATTTATCATCTAGGCACCTAATAATTCAATGATATCATAAATTCAACTTTTTAGGCTTCAAGATTTAGTGCATAACCCTCGTAGATAGTCTTAAGATCACTATGGCATGTCATTAGTTACACCATCGGAGTTAGTGTTCTTAACAGGGTAGAAAGGCTACTAAAAATCAAATAATATAGTTATATATTACTAAAATTATATGGTGTCATTAAATATTACTAAAATTATATAATGTAATTATAAAATTAGATATATTAGTTAGAGAATCAGTTGTTGTATCAATAGTAGTTGATTATTAGTTGATGTATTAGTTAATGATTAATTGATGTATTAGTTGAAGAATTAGTTTAAAAAATACAAAAATATTCAACCATTAAGAAAAGGGTATTTTAATCCATCATGCAATCAAAACATAGGGCAAAATAACATAGAGACTCAAAATCTCATTTCGATGAGTATGATACTCATGAAGAGAAATGATCCAGATAAGAATCCAAGAATAAGAATGAAAGTTACAACATACAACGTGTTTGCAAGATCCCTAGTGAGCAACAAACAATATCCACAATGTCCATCATGGGCCTTGGATTGACATAAATATCAATACCCACACATTTTAGTAGAATTACAAGATTTGTATGCTGATGTCTTATGCTTACAAGAAGTCTTACCATGGGAATTTCTATATCAATTTCAACCAGACTTGGAAAAGATGGGATACAGAGGTATTTATAAGAAAAAAGGTTTGTGTGAAAGTCCTTTTTAGTTGTATAGATTAGCATATTGTAGGAATTACAATATGTATGGTTGTGCAATATTTTATAAAGAGGCCAAGTTTGAATTGTTACAAAGATTTGAATAGAGTTTCAAAAATATGATTTTTGAAATTCCAAAACTTCAAGTGATGGGAAAGAAAGAACAATCAAGATTTTGGAAAACTCACATAGCCCTAGCAATGATTCTGAAAGTTCATCTATTAGGAAGTTGTGTATGTGTGGTTAACACACATTTAATTTCCAAACCAACATGTTTAGATGTTAGACTTTGTCAAGGATCATATTTAATTAAGAAAATAGAAGTATGTTTGAAGAATAAATTATTACTAAGTTATACTGATCCAGTTCCATTTATTCTTTATGGAGACTTCAATGCAAAAGTTGAAAATAGTGTTTATTAATTCTTAAAATATGGATTTGTAGAGAAATCTTTGAAAGATGAACCCAACTTGAAGAAGATGTTTCCATCAATTTAGCATGCAATTCCATTAGCCAATGCATATTCTACTTACTTTGAATCTTTAGTAGATAAATTAGACTCTAGAATTCAAAAATAGATGATGTTGTTGGATACCACTCATCAAGAACCATATTTTACCAATCACGCTACTATTATTAATGAGGATGGATCAACAACATTCTTCATTAAGACTTTGGATTATATTTGGTAAAATGGTTGATTATTTCAAGTTACTAAGTTACTAGAGTTGATTTCTAAAGAAAAATTTTAGAAGAATCAAGATCAAGCCTTTCCATCCCAAACAATATCATTTGATCACATACCACTTATGGTAGAATTACAATTACTCCCATCAGTTCATAAGGTTGATCAAGATTAAGAAGTATCTCACTCTTACATTTATTTGATGATTTTATTATTTTATTCATTGTTCAATTTATATTTCACTTAGATAAGTAAAATATCTATGATAATAAAAATTGGGGATAATGAATTTTCTTTGCCTTCACTTGGGTAACCAATTCCAAGTTGCACTTTGTGTGATCTTGGTCAAGATTGGTGATTGGTGGTTGATAAATCTTTAATTCACCTTTTGTCATTCTCTTGGAAAATAAAGTATCAAGAAAGTAATATTTAATTTTCCATATAATCTTTCTCACATATCTTATTTTTTGAATAAACAAGAAACAACTTCAAGTTCAAAAGAGAAATCAAATTATTGGAGCATAGGATCATGAGAAAAACCATTGGAGTTGGAAAAAGATAGAGAACATAGAGTTTTTTGACAATGAACGAAACCTAAGGGGGGTAGATTGTCACATCCCCACTCCCAAATGATGCTACTAACTAATAAAGATGGTGTCTCTTCATAACAAGTATTATTGTTATTTTAACAAGATCCAAAAGCGTAGTTGTGATTATGACCCAAAAGGATGCATTGTAATAACAAAGGTGTCTCTTAAGGTAACCTTTGGATGATTAGCTTAATGCATTTATACCCAAGGTTAGAGGTCATGCCAACATGGAATTTTTGAGTCGGTACAAGTAAGTCATGGGTTGGCGGAGCTAGTATAGCCAAGTCATAGGAAGCCATGTGAAGTAGGACAGGAAGTGGACTAGCCATCCCTTTTGGCTAGGTTATAGGCCTAATTTTGGTGGTAGTTATAGATTGCCTCTAATGGATAGATGCCAAAGGAAGAAAACCACAAGGAACACCCTTAGAGCACAATCCAGATATTCTATTCTATATCAATAAAGCATTCTTTTCTTTCTCTTTTTGCATTTTTCCTATTATTTATTTTATACATAATGTCGAATATCATTGATATTTCACATTGGTATATTTTCTTTGTGTGCATAATGTCTAATATATCATATATTTGATGTTTTCTATGACATCTGAAGATAGGATCTCACAACTAGGAAGATATCTTTGTCTCCTAAAAGGCATCTTTTTGAATTCTTCATTTTGGAAGATTTCTTTCTAAACTTGGTTTGCATTCTATAAATATGTCTTTACCTTGTGAGAGATGTCTTTATCTACAAAATAAATCTTTCTATTTCTAAAGACATCTTTGTCTAAGTTCATTCTAATTTTGCCAAGACATTTGCTGCTTCCCATAGACGTCTTTCTTCATCTTCCTTTGTCTTTTGAATGCATTGTTCCTTATCCATACTCTTGATCTTCCATATGCTTTGATGATGATAAATTTTCTTCTATAGCATCTGGTCCTTGTTCACATTCTTTGAATATTCATTTGAAGATCATGTGGACAACCTCCTCCTTTGAGCTCTAAGATAGTTTGTTCCTTGTGCTCTTTAGCTTATCTTGATTTTCCATGTACATACTCCTACAAACACAATAACCACACAACCATGAAAATAATATTTTCCATTTTACTTAACATTTTGGACACACCAAGAGATCCACAATCTCCCCCTTTTTGGTTATGTTCAAGACTTAAGAAAATGGGTTAGTAATCATACAATTATAACCATACTATTCTCACCCTTTTTGAACAACAACAAAAAGGATAAGGGGCACAAACTTGATTAAAAATAGATCAATAAATTTTAGATAAAATTTAGAAACAAACATCATGACATAATCCCCAATATATAGTGAAGTAAGAGAATCAATTGTTTAGCACCAAGTTCCATGAAGAGATGCCCTTGATTTATCAAGAACTGATCCAAATCTTCCATGTAATATTCAAACCTTAAACATTGAAGATCAAGTGACCTATCTCTAAATCAAGAAGTCATTAGTAGGACATGGTTATTTTAATGGTTGAATATTCTCCATCTTTGTAAAACATTAGCATAAAAAATGAGCATATCTTTATGATAAGGAAAATACATCTTTATAATTTGAAACCAGCCATGCCAAATATGTGATTCTTCATCACAAGGTAAAATATTCAATGGACAAGTTAATCAAAGCCATATATATTTTAAAAATTATCAGGGCCTTGTTCATAATATCAATTAGTTTCTTTTACAAAAATAGGTACTTCTTGCTTCAGCTTATGATTGAATATCAAATAGGTGGGCTATAAAAACAATGAGGACCAAACACAACTTGATGCTAAAGACTAAGGATAGATCATGGAGGATCAAGAAGTTTTTATATTAAAAAAAATTATTTTATGGTAACATGTATTTCTAGATTCACCCAAAAGGATGTTAACAATAGAATATTAGAGCTATGAGAGAAACATTTATACTTTGCTCTTTGTATAAGGAAATTAAATATTCACAATCATTGGTCAAAAATAAAACATGCTAATAAGTATACATTCATATACCTTTTGAAGTTTTCTATTAATGTACATATGATCAAGTAAAGTAGTCTTTTAATAAACTTCAGCATAACATACCAAAGATAGAATCAGGTGTTTCATCAAGGATCTCAAGACATTTTTAAAGGATTGAAAATCAATATAGGATCTATCTTATGGAAGAAAATTGTCTTTTAAGCCAATGTGTCATGATCCCACCTAAACTCAACTCTTAGTAAACATCAAGAAGGAAAGCAAAAAGCACAAATCAATGTGCAAGAAAATTACATAGACTCTAGCAAGATTTTAGATATTGGTTAGGTGAAATTACTTGTTAGACATCTTAATCAAGAGTTTATTAATATTCTTGCCTTAAATATTTTGCATGTCATGAATCTTTTCTCATTATAAAATAATTTGTTATTTCAGAGTTTGAGGTCTTTGAAGACTTCCCCTACATATGTGATCTCCCAATAGATGATTGAGAATGAGGAATAGGCTCCCCCTAGTTGTGCAATTCTTCTAGGGCCTTAAAATCAAATGTAAGTCATAAAACAACATTATAACTATAGATCAACATTAAGCCCAATTGTGGAGATCTAGATCTTTAACCAACAATATTGATAGAATTTTTACAGATTTTCCTTATCTTATAAATGGAAAATTCATCCCAAAGACTACGAGAATAACATCATCACAAGAATTATAGATTAAGCAAAACTAAATTGCAAGACAATAAATTAAACTAGAGTTGTTATAAGATAAAGATCCAAGAAAAATTATTGTAAGTGCTATTATAAATCTGCATAAACCCATTTTTAATCTATATAAGATGTCGATGATTTTAAAATTTTAAACACTATCCTAATCAACTAACAAGCAAAGAGATAGAGAGTTACCTTAACTTACCTTACTTGCCAGTGATAAGAGAAGATCAATGGAGTTTGAGGTGAGGTCCCCTATCATGAAATACCTCCTCATCCTTAGGTTCCCTTTCATCAAATCATGTATGTAATGTCTCTATTTGTTCATGTTCTTTGTTATAGATCTCTTGATCACTTTTTGCATTATTTTCAAGACTCCACTTCCTTTCATTCTCAATCATTGGTACTTCCACAAATTTCCTACCAAAGCTCCTTTGACAAGACTAAGTATTAATCTTATTTTGATTATCATAGTTAAGAGTTTTTATAACACCACAATTTTAACATATAAACATATTCTCATCTTTATGATCAATATTATCAAACCTTACTATGCTTGACTTCAAGCTTGAAACTTCAATTATGGCTTCCTCTAAATATTTTAGCTGATTTTTAGAAATTTCCTCATCTTGAATTTTGCTGCAATCCTTGTTACAACAGGTTAGTTGTTGAATCTTAGCTTTTATGTTTGACATCTCTTCTTTCATTTCAACATGAATAGCATATAACTTAGAAAGTACTAGTTTTTTTGCCTTCATAATCAAATGATGTAAAAGAAAATTTTCTTCTTTAAATTCACTATACATCTTGTCACACTTACCATCTTGTTCAACCACATGTTACGAATTTTCATTAGTAAGAGTCATGCATATGAGATGTGAATCTTTGAAAGAGTTGCATGCTTCTTCTTCAGTTTGCTCACCATCATCCCAACTAGTATAAAAGTTGTCCTTTTTGGTTCCTCATCATTAGATCTATTCCTTGGCTATACCTTGCTATCACTTAGATTGCTAGGACATTCAAAGGCCATATGGCCTCTTTCTCCATAAACCTAACATTCTATAGAAGAAAAATCTATATTAGAATTTTTTAAAAAAAAAAATCTACCTTTGAAGAAATTAGATCTTTGTTGTTACTAAGATGTCCCGTTGTTTCTTCTTGTAAGCAATCATTGTAGTCTCATTAATAGAAAAGCAATCTCATCTTCATTTCCCTCATCATGCTCATTAACCTCCTTCTCCTTAGAGGTAGTGTTTAGAGCAATAGGTCTTTCTTGAATCACTCCTTTGCTTATGAGATTCATTTCATGGGCAATAAGAGCACTTTGAAGTTCTTCAAATTTTAGACTTGAGAAATCTCTAATTTCCTCCATGGATGTGACCTTAGGTCTAAACTCTATTTGAAGAGATCTAATCATCTTGATAATTACATCATTTTTGAGTAGATCCTTCCTTGTTCCTCTAATTGCTACAACAAGATCATTAACTCTCAAAAATTAATCTTTGATTTTCTCACCTTCTCTCATTTTGAGTTTATCATATTCACTTTGTAAAATCAATAATTTTGATTGTTTAACACTAGAGATTCCTTCATAAGTAGCTTCTAAAGTTTGCCAAATTTCTTTGGTCATTTTACATCGTGCTACCCAATTAAATTCTAGGTTATTCAATGCACAATATCAACAATTTTTTGCTTTTCAATCAAACATAAAATTATTCTTTTCCTCTTGAGACCATTTGTTGCAAGGCCTGATGATGTCAATGGTGCCATCAACAAGAGGAGCAGAGCCTTCTAGAATTGACTCCCATACTACAAACTCCATGGATTCAAAGAGCCTTTGCATTCTAGCATTCCAATAGGCAAAGTTGAATCTGTCGAACATGGGTGGCTTTGTGTAAGATGTCCCCTTCATTGTTCACTCTTAAAGTTAATGATGACAAAGAAGAATACCATGCTTTGATACCACTTGTGAATCATTATACTTACAAGAGGGCAATGAATAAGTTCCCAAAATCAAACCTTTATGAAACAAATCACACACACAAATTTACATGGCCCCCAACTTGGGTACCCCCAGACTTGGAGTATAGATTGCAAGCACACCTCCAAATCTTGTTGCTCTCTAAATGTGGTTGAAGGATCCACACCTTGTATATTCTTCAAGCCCTACTCTAAATTGTTGTACTGTATCATCAATCACTCAACCCCACAAGGTCTTGTTAGGCTTAGAAATGTGGTTTCAAGGCTTCCACTAACTTTACAATCTAGAGCTCTGCACCAGAGTGTTATACTGCAATACCAACAACTCAATCCTACAGGATCCCTAAAAGCTCAAACACATCAACCCTCAGGGCAACAAGAACAAGAATTATAAGGGAGAATTGCAACTTAGTTTTTTGATCCTTATATAGTTAAGTACATCACACTTTACAATGCCAAAATGATAAAACAATGAGGAGAAATAGAGAATTCAATGATTACAAATGATTGTATAATGAATACAATAAGGCTTGCAATTTTCCCAATCTACATCAAGTCTTCTTATAGCTATCATATTTCTAAATTCATCTCAAAACTCATGCAACAGCTAGCTAATGATCAATAATGGTCATGGGAGACATCTTTCTCATGCCTAAGACATCTCTCTGAATTTGCCTTTACTACTAGGAAGATGTCTTTGATTCCTGAAAGACATCTTTCTGAAGTCTCCATTCTAGAATATGTCTTTGTTTTTTGGAAGACATCTTTCTAAACTTGGTCTACATTCTATAAATATTTCTTTGCCTTATGAAATATTTCTTTGTCTTAAAAAGACATCTTGCTATTTTTGAAGATGTCTTTGTCTAAGTTCACTCCAATTCTACCAAGACATTTGCTACTTCCCAAAGATGTCTTTCTTAATCTTCCTTTGTCTTTTATCTACATTCTCTTGACCTCTTTTATCTAATATGTCAAGATCAAATTCTTGGAGTAATAAGCACCATCTCATTATTCTTGCATTATCTACTTTTTAGTAGGAAAAACTTAATGGTTAAATGGTTAATATAAACACTAGTTTTATATCTTATTAAATAATGTCTAAACTTATCTAAAGAATATATAATAGCTAATAGTTCTTTTTCAATAGTTTTATAATGTATTTTGTCTTGGTCTACACTTTTAGACACATAATAGATTACTCATGCCTTATTATTGATATATTGTCCTAAAACTACCCCTATCAATCAATGTCACTAGCATCACACATTGAATCCAAAGGAAAATTCCAATTATTTGCATTTAATATAGGAGCAGTGGTTTCTCTTTCTTTAATTCTAAGAATTCTTCTTGAAAACTATCAGTCCATACGAAAGGAACATTTTTTTTCTAGGAGCATATACAAAGGTTTGGTAATTTTTGAAAAATCTTTGATAAATCATCTATAATATTCAACATGTCTTAGAAAAGATCAAAGAGTTTTTAAATTAGTTAGAGTTCGAAGTATAGATATTACTTTTACTTTTACTTCATTCATTCTTATCCCATCCTTATAAACAACATGTCCTAATACTATGTCATTTGTAACCATCAAATGACTCTTTTCCCAACTTAATTATTGATTTTCATCTATACATCCATCTAAAACACATTTTAAATATTGTAATGTTTCATCATAAGTATCTCCATAGACCAAAAAATCATCCATAAATACTTCAACATAATCTTCTAATATATCAAATAATACTAATATCATAATTCTTTGGAAGGTAGCGAGTGTATTACAAAAACCAAAAGGCATTTGTGGGTAAGCAAAAGTTCCATACGAGCATGTAAAAGTTGTTTTATGCTAATCTTCAAGGGAAATGACTACTTGATTGTAACCACTAAATCCATCCAAAAAATAATAATACTCATGCTCTTCTAGTTTTTCTAAAATTTGATCTATATAAGGTAAAGGAAAATGATCTTTCTTTATGTTTTGGTTTAGTTTCCTATAATTCACACAAACTCTCCATTTTCCACTCCTTTTGGGAACTACTGTAATAGGACTTACCCATTCACTATTGGCTATTGGATAAATAATCCCTTCCTTCCAAAGTTTTAAGTCTCTTCTTTAACAATTTTTTTTAAAGGTGGATTAATTTGTATAGGGGGAATTCTTAACAATTTTACATTTTCTTCTAGACAGATATGATGTTATCAGATTTTGGTTAGATTCCTTGATGAAGGTCCTCATAAATCCATGCAAATGCCTTAGATTTTCTATGTAAGACTTCTAATAATTTATCTTCTTATTCATCAGAAAGTTAAGAATTTATTATTAATGGTTTATTATGATCTAGGAAAATATATTTATGTGTACTAGGTAACTCTCTAAGACCCAAAGAATCATTGTTTGGAGGTTTAATTATTTCTCTAGTATTCCTTAATCCTAAATTTAAAATTTGGTTGAGGAGATCTTGTTGTTATTTTGTACAGGGATCTAAATGTCCATCCTCAAAATTGTTTCGTAATAATGTTTTTCTATCTTATGCCATTGCTAAAGCAGGTATTATCTATTGCATTCTTGCTTCTTTCAAATATTTTTTTAATCAATTCTCTTTTTCCTTATTGTATATGTTGAGCATAAAGGTAATATTAGCAAAAGATAATTGAAGTTGTCTTGATCTACAACTTATTACCACATCAGCTATTACTAACCAAGGTCTACCTAGTATGATGGAAAAACAGTTTAAATCTTTTACTTTCAAAACTACAAAATAAATTGGATACTTTCCTCTTTCTACCTCTATTGTCAAATCTTCTACTATTCCTATTAGTTTTACATTAGAACCATCAGCCAAAGATATTTTTATGTTTACACTTTTTATATCCTCTAGATCAAGTGACCTAGCCATTTCTAGTGGCATGATATTAATACTAGCTCCTAAATCCAATAGGGCATTCCTAATAATTTGTCCATTTATTTGGATTAGAATGGTAGGAACTCTTGGATCTTGGAGTTTTGGAACCTCATGACTTTTTATAAGTTGAGAAAGATTACCAACTACATAAACTTATTTAGAGAACTTTTCCTTTCTTTTCCTAGTGCACAATTCCCTTAAGTACTTAGTAGAAAGAGATGTGTTTTTTACTACTTGTTTAAAAGGAATATGCAAATATAATTCACTAAACATTTTTTGAGTAGTAAAGTCCTCTTGTAATTGTTTAGGAAAAAGAGGTAAATTATTTATCTAGGAAGTATCAATTGTTATCTTTCCCTAATTGGTTGATATTTTTCTTCCTCAATGACTAATTGTGTCTGAACTTCTTCTTGTGTCCCTATTTTCTAAAATCTCATCTTTTTTGGGGTTTAGGCTCAATTATTTTTCCACTTCTAGTAGTGAAAAAATGCAATTGTTCATTTTTCTTTCTTTGAGATGTAGGATTTGGTTCAAATTAGGATGGTAATTAATTCTTGGTTAGGTTCTAAAATCTTCTTCTCATTTCACTCATGAACTATCTACTCTCCTCAATGAAGGAAGTAAGAATCTGGGTAAGTTTATCCACATGTTCATTAGTTCGATGCTTATACTATATGAAGTTATTTTGAGGATATTTTTGTTGGTAAGATTGTCTTTGTGCAAAGCTCATCATTAGTTGGGTTTTATATTGTTGAAAATCATTTACTGATTCTTTCACTTCCTCATGATAATATAATAAGGTTGGACAAGTAGTGTAGTCATGTTATGGACTACCAAAAATACTACATGCTTCACAGTGTACCACATGATCTTGTTTATTAATTAACCATGTCAACTCATCTACTTTTTTATTTAATTTTTTAGTTTGCTGAGTCATGTCTTGCATAATGTTTGGTTTTTGGCATCTCTTAATTTGATCTACTAATGAATCTATAATTCTCCAACCATCTTCCTATGGTATATTCAAAATATTTCTACCACATGCAAAGTCAACATTTTTCTTACAATATGGTAACAAGACTTATACAAAGATTTGAATAAGTAGATGGGTTGGAAATCCATGATTTGGATTCTTCAAACATAACCCCTTAAACCTATTGAAAAGTACTCTCATAATATTCATCTTCATGTTGCATAGAGATCATTGATTATTTCCTTAAGGAATACAATCTATCATTAGGGAGGAATCTTTGGAGAAATGCTTCCTTGAACTCATCCCATGAACTAATTTGTGTCCTAAGGGTTTGCAGCTAAAAATCAACTTTATCCTTTAAGGTTGATTTAAAAGCAATCATTTTAGTTCTATCCCCACTTTAAGGTGCTAGCATTGCTAATGTGGTTTCAAATTATCAAATGTGAGTAACCAAATCCTCATCATTTTTTCATTAAAGATAGGTAATAAATGAATTTTTTTAACCTCTACATCTCTTTCTTGTGGAAACATTAATGGTCCTTGAGGTATGATGGATATCCTTTGATTTAATAAATGTCCCAAAGTTTTTCCTTGGTAGGCCTTCCCAACTAGTATATTAGAACTTAGACTTTCAAAGGAAAGAGGAATTAAGCCAAGAGATAATGAAGGAGGTGTATGGTATGAAGATGATTCCATTGAGAAAGTGGTAGTTGCTATTGGGATCACAATAGGACCTAGAGTCGAAACAGAAGCTAGTGGTGTAATTGGAGTTTGCAAATTTAAAATATTCATAAGTTGGGTGTTCCTCCTGTTGTGGTTACATTAGTTAATATTTGGGTAGTATTTAAATTCTATAATCCTACCCCCATATTTGAACTCATATTTGGTATTTGATGAGTGGCGAGGTACCCCTAGACTCAACCATATGAATACGAGCGTTACAAACATGATTTAGTCAAACTCCATAGACTAAGTTCCTACACGCCTTATGGAACACTTAAGGTTAATCATCGTTGTCTTCCCATACTTACTTGTATTTGTCACGGTTGTATGGTTAAGTAATTCTGAGGTATGTGATTTTTATGTCTTTTATCTTTTATCTCCTATGCTAATGAGGGAAAGGGTGAAGAGACTAAGTAACTAACTTTAACTAACTAAGTTCTAATGCCTAGCATCAGTATCCATTCCACTTGCCGTTCATACCCTGAACCAATGCAACCTTCTAGGATTACCAAATGCTATTTGTTACTGAGATTACCAAGCATAATGCACATGCTCGAAGCGGTCGTACTAAATGCACTTAACTAGAAGTGTTGAGGGTTAAGGAAGATTAATTAACTAATAAAGCATTTAACCATTTAACATCAATTAAAGTCCTATTTAGCTTAGTCCATGCATTGCAAGGTTTATCCAAAATTTCATCTTTATTTCTATACACAAACTTGTGCTTAGGTACAATATTTTCTCGAATAAAGATCCATTCACTTTGGGACTCCTACTGTGGGCACATGGAAATTATTCTATCTTTGGAGAGGTAAAATTGCCAGAGTTTTGCTAAGGGTCTAGATCTATATGGAGAAACAAGGGAGAACCACCTCTTATTTATAGAATTGGCGGCTGGCTATGATATCACGTACGTGATATCGCAAGGAAGGACACGATATCGCGTATGCGATGTCGCATATGCGATATCGTGGCCCATGCGATATCGCGTCCCATCAGTATTGTAGTGTTTGAAATGTCAAATAGAGGATTAAAAGTTGTGGAAAAATCTATTGAGAGATTTTTCTCTTTAAAAGAGGAAGAGTGGTTAAGATCTAGTTGTATTAGTTTCTCTTGATTTTGTTTTAAATTAGATCACACATGTTTGTAAAGGCTAAAACTATTCCTAGAGGGTTGGATTCATGTTGGTTTTCTGGGTTGCTTTACTGCTTTCATTTAATAATCACACTCTTCTTTGGCATAATCATGGGCCACCAATCCTAAGACTCTATAAATTGATTTGATTACTCCTTCTATGGCTACCTTGATTGCAAATTTCTTAACAATTTCTATAGGTTGGGCAACAAGAGAAGTTGATTCTTGGGATTTTACTTTTCCCATATTCTTAAATTTCTTAATACAAGAAAAATAATTAAATGAAACCAATTCTAGAACTACTCAACAAAATAAATTAAAGTGTATCTAAAAATTATTATATTTACAAAATGAATTTGAAAATATATAGAACCCTTGATAACTATTAACTCTATCAACCTCCCCAACAATGGTGCCAAATTGACAAGCCAGCCAAAATTTGGTGTTGAATTACCTTTGCTATTATCTTCATTTTAGAGTGTCACCTCACCTGTGACTAGCCCACAAGTCATATCTATGGAGGAATGGTTCCAAAGTCAAAAATATCATCAAGATAATTAATAATTAGATCCAAATTTAATAAAAAACTTCACACTTATGACTATCATCCATAAGTAAAATCAACAAAACTTCACCTTAACTTCTAATATTAAGCTCAAAGATGGAATAAGTTAATTAAACCAAATTGAAGTTACATGGATTTATCAAAAATATAGAAGATTAAAAAGGAGATGTCACATAATTTGGGACCCTACTGTACTATCTCCACAATGCAACAACTTCACAACCTTCATACATCAATGGTTGATGGTTGTCACAAAGCATCAATACTCTTCCTTAATAGTTTTAATATAGAAGAGGATTCAGTTTAATGTGTATTCTCTCTTGCGTTATTCATCTTGAATGCATAGTTTGAGACTCTTATTTATACTCAAAGGAGTTTATAATTAGGTATGAAAATAACTATTCGAAGAATCAATTATTATTGAAGAATTCAATAACAATCATTTCAAATATTTATCAAACTAAATCACCAATTCTAGAATCTTTGATTATCAATCTAGATCACCCCTTTTATGCAAATAAATATATTAATTTCTTCTTGAGACTATTGCTTAACTGAATCTCATCCTATCAATCCATATTGCAACTACTGTGATGGTCAATATAATCAAAATCAATCTCCATCACTCCTACAATTTCTTAATATTCACAAGCTTAAAAGAGAAATTAGTACTTATCAATGTATATTGAAAAAATTTATTATCTTTGATATATAAAAATAGTAAAAAAAATAAAAATGTTAGTTTATAATGTTAAAATCTAAAGCAATTTGAGGTTTAACAAGCCCAACCAATGTCAAGTGGCTACCCAAGTAAAAATCTCAAGCCAGCCTACCATAATTGAGTTTTTCCTCTTATGAACACCAAATTACTAGAGGTGAAGTAGGTGTTTCAAGGGAAACAGCTTCTAATTTCAACACATAAGTATAAGGGACATTCAAGCATTAATAATTTTGTGCATGCAATCATTCCAAGCTTGTTTTCTTGCAAAGTCAGTGCTTGATAGCAAGGCTTGGCTAGTCTATGGTTCAAGATCTAGAATTGGAGAGTGTATTTCATCCTTCACCCATCTTAGAGGTAGCACAATTGTAGATGAAGTAAGAATTTTACTCCCGTTTTTCAAGATGTTCAAGAGAAGGGGATCATCTAGCAAAAACCCCACATTGGAGGATGTAGATGAGACTATGAAGATCATCTCCTAGCTTCCCAATCCTTCTATGAGTGAGGGCCCTTCAACAATGATGGTTAGGTACCCACTTTTTCCTTATTATTATGGGTTTTCAATGAAATATGAGGGTGTTTTCTATAGCCTGGGCTTGCTCATGTGAAAATTTTTGGATTTACTTATGTTGAATGTTTGATTTAGGTTGTATGGTCACATATAGATTGAAATTTTTTCTTTAGGAATATTTTCTATGAAAATTTGAATTTTTGTAAGCCCATTCTATTCTTTTTTTAGCCTAATCTTACGNCTCTAAAAATGGGAATAAGCCTATAATAAATTAAAAATTTCTTTAACAATGCTTCAAAAATTGTAAAAAAAANGGGCTATTGTATGTGGTTTAAAGATCACACTGTAGGTGGAATCACTATTTTTTGAGTTCTCATGAATTTTTTATGTAGCCTAATGCATAGCATTTTTTTCTATTTTTCCATGGTTTTCCCTCCAAAAAATTTACAGCATTACCTTACCTAAGCAATTTTTCTGATAGCATCCTAGCCCCCTAAGGGTTATTGGGGTAGTGTAGAGGTCTCTACATAAGATTTGGAAATTTTTTTTATTTTTTCTATAATTTTTCCATAGGTTTTACTACAACTATTTCATTGCAAACTGGGTTTTTTCAAAAAAAAAAAATCAAGTAATTCTAGACTACAATTTGAATTTTTTTGTGCTTACTAGTACAACATTGGTATGGGATTCAACTTGATTTAGGATTTTTAAAAATTTTTATAGTTATAAAAAAATTTATAATTTTTTCATGAATTNCTTGAAATAAATATTTTGGAATTTTTATGCATTTTTCTTAGGTATGGAACTACCTTCATCACTTGCAGTTTTTAGGCTATTACTTTTGGGTCTTTCATCTATGTTGATAACATTGGACACTGAAACTCATTTTTAGAGGGTTGTAAAAAAATTTTATAACTACTCTAACTATTTTATAACATTATTGTAGGTTGCTAAGAAAGTTGTGGGATGTTTTGGGATGCAGATTTTTGTTTTGAATGGTAGCATATAGGCTTGAAAAATAGTGTTTTCTGCTACTAGTGTTTCTATATTTCCTCTAATCCCCAATGTATAAGCTAAGAGTATTTTTATTATTATATATTTTTTCATTTACAAGATTTCAAGACCACATATTTTTATTTGTTAACTTGGTCAATACTCACTTTTATGAAAATATCAACAAGCTCAATTTTAGTTTTTCTCCATGGTCAAAGTTAATGAGGTTGGTTATTTTGTGCATATTTATATAAATTTTTTGTAGCAACGTTGGCATTACACTTGTCATTTTTTCTTTAGTGTTTTCAATATTTTTTTTCATCTTGTTTTTTAATAGTTGTATTGTTGATTATGTAGGGCATTTTTTAAACATATCTTAATAGTCATAGAACTAGTTGGGATCTTGTTTTGCATGGGTGTGCTCACATAAAATAGTTTATCTTTCAACATGATTCTTGATCATGGCTCCTATGGTTAGGCCTAGAGCCAAAGAGTTATTAGCATACTTTCTTAAGAACTTTAGTATGATCATGTAATCATACTTGGCCACTGACATTGTAGCTATTATAGTAGAGACACTTCTATCAAGATCTACTAGCCATATTTCCAAGTTCATGGTGGATGATCTTAACACTTAAGTAGAGGATGATTGGTGTCATGATTCATAAATACAAAGGATGCCCAAGTATACCAAGTTTTGGACATGCCTGAGTTCATTTGATATAATGCTAACAACATCCTAATGATAGGCCATCAACTCAATAATTTGTTTCAAAATCCTTCTAGAACCTTCTATCTTTTGTAGCTATAAGCTTCACCCTAATTTTTCATTTTATTCCTATTTTCATTAGGCTATTGGTTCTAATTATTTTTCTATTCACATGTTGCAAGTTTAGCGTACATGATGGAGGATTGATCAAAAGTGACCAAGTCCTATCCATGGCATACACAACCTTGGAAGTATTTGCAAAAAGCCCAATTGTGAGATTTGTGATGTTGTAATAGCTAAAGGATGACTTTAGCAAGTATACCTTATGGTTTTCTCAAGTCTACCATAATTGTTTTGACACTAGAACTACTCATACTTGGTGGTATATTCTAGAACTAGACATACATGAACCTATGATTTCTATGGCCCCTACATTGCATAAGGCAAGTAAAGAATTTTTTCTTGTAATTTTTCTTATTAATGTCAATGTTTGCTAGTTGTTTTGATTTTTTGTTACTTTTTATTTAATTGGTTAATTTATTTCAACTATTTTTTCATAAATTTAATGTTAAGTTATTATGTTTATTATTTTTGGCTTTGTATGATCTACCTATATCAAAGGCTAATGGGGTACTTGCATTGGGTTGTGGGTCTAACACCTAAATCTACCATTGTTATGATCACCTTAGGATGTGTGCAGGATAAGATCATTCTCAAGTTGCATGAAGTAGATTTAGTGTAGGAGTGATTGGCAAGCAAAGCACCTTGGAAGATCTAGCAAAGGATTCTTGATGTAGGTTTACTTGACTTGTCATTCTTCCTAGCCTGTTAATGCCTACTATAGAGATGGTGAATGTAATTGATTCCTTTGATGAAAGAGTCAAAAATTTTATCTCTCATGTTCAAGTCATGACTATTACCCTAAGCATCAATGAATCTATATTTAGAAACCTCTTCAGTATACCTTGTGATGGCATCGAGATTTCCACAAGAGCAAAGGAAATGGTGAGCCATAGAGAGGAGATTGAGAAGTGACTTAATTCTTGTGTTAGTGGAGGATTAAAATTTGATTAGTGCAAGGTCATAGAAGCCAATGAGACATATCATCATTTCCCTTTTTTCTATCATAGAATAATTTCATTAGCATTTGGCAAGATTTGACCATGAAGAAGGTCCTCACTGATGACTCTAGGTTCAATTGGGCTATGTTCTTAGTCTCTAGGGTATGGGATGATATTCAAAAATTCCATAATAACCTTGATATGATGTGTCATATGCACTTTGCATTTTTCACTACATATCTATGAAGGTTTGTGGAATTCCTCATGGTCAATAAGAATGGAAAGTGGATTAAGTTATGATCCTTCCCAATTTTTCAACTCATGGGTGAAACACATTATTTTGGTGATGCAGGTCCAAGATCCACCAGTTGAAGATATTGGAGAATCACTATTAGTTACCACTAAGAAATTTAGTGGTGCACATTGTTCTTTCCTTGAAAACATGAAAAATGAATTTCATATTACCTATGGGAATGCCAAGAGATCTAGAGAGGTATGTGCAAAAGCTAATGGTGCAACCAACACAAAGTTGAAAAGACCACAAGTTGAGAAAACAATTCCTATTGTTGGACATCCATCAAGCAAGAAGATATCCCTTAGATTTAGCAAGGCACATCATATTGTTTTAGTTATTTTTATATGCATTTTTTTCCTTATTTCATTCTATATATTTTTTATATTTTTCATGTTGTTATATATTTATGTTATTTTTTACACAAAATTTACTAACTTTTCCCATGTTTTGTCTTCACAATTCTTACAGGGAAGCAACAAGAATTGGTAGCCTAGGCCATAGTAGAGGTAAAGAAAATATGCCAAGAAGATGTGCTAAGACAATAGGATGAAGATAAGAGGGTATTCAATGAAGCATTGGATGCCCTAGATGCTGTGTTTGAAGATTCACTACTTGATGATGAACCTCATGTTGACATCCCCATGATCTTCCAAGTACTTATTCATTTTAGTTTATGCATCTTATTTTATAGTTTTATGTCAATTTTTTTCTTTTAATTTTTTTAATTTTATTTATGGTTATTCTTTTTGTAGTGCTTGAGCCTCTTCCAAAAGCATCCACCTCCATGTTTCTTTTAAAGCCTTAAACTGAGGTTCCAAACAAGACTAAGTTCATGCAAGGCATAGTAGAGGATAAGGTTAATCAGTTGCAATAGATAGCTCCTGATGTTCATAATAAGAGTTAACATATTTTTTCTTAAGCTTTTTTTTATCATTTATGCATTTTTATATTTCATTTTATATTTTTATGTCTTTCTACATTTTATGTCTACATGGTTCTAGTGATTTCAACTATTTTTTATTACTTTTGTTTCTTATTATTTTTATGCATATATTTATATTTTTTAATTATTATGATTATGGTTATTGCAGTGTCCAAGGTTAGATGGGATCTTGATCATGAAATTAAACTCAATGAGCTGCTTACACTACCACCTAATGTTGAAAATGTTCCATGAAGGTCATATGAGGAGACCAATCAATGCACCCTCTCATGTGCTAGGACTTCTTGGAACTGCCAATGCTCCAATGAATTCCTATGGGAGAGAGTTATCGCCTAAAAAATAAAACAAGTAGCAAGTAGTTGAAATCAAGGACCTTAGAAATTATAAGGGGTTTATAGAGGTCCATGTAGCCAATAGAGATCCTTTGCACACTAAGTTAAGTGGTCATACTACTAGGGTGTCATCTTGAGCAAAGTTTCTCTAGTTGAAAGAAAGGTTGAAAAGGACATGCAGATAGACTTATTGTTACATAAAACTAGAGATTGGAGGGATTACTGAACTTGGGTTCTTAAGTTGGGTAAGAAATAAAAGGATCACAAGTAATAGTACAAGGTAGAGAAAGAAAGCTAGCTCAAGTAGCTACATGAGGAGGTTTTAAAGAGTTTGAAGCTTGAAATTTTTATGCAAGGAATAAATGTAGAAGAAACTTTTAAGCTATTTGAGGACTTCCTACTAGTGTCCAATTCTCATGCTCTCCAAATCACTATTACTTCGAGAGAGTTCACTACTACCTTCCATTCCCAAAAGCCTATTGAGTGGACAAATTTTTGGAGATAGATTTTTGAATTGGCAAGGTCTTTCATTACACCATCTCATCAAGTGATGCATTGTCCTCATTTTCATAGAATTGGATTTTCCTTTTTCTAATGGAAGGATCCCAATTGTACCCCTCAACACTTTCCCATTTTCTCAACTCTTCTTCTTCCTTGGCAACCTACTCTATCAACTTTTGAATCTACTGGGCTCTTACTTATGACAGTCTCCCTTGGGCATAGACCTCAAGAGTTTTCCTTATTTATATGCAAAGTCCATATATGATATGATGAAGCTACTCCCTTTGAGAATAACTTGGTGCAAAAGAGAATAGTATTTTCCCATGGTTGTGTGCAAGGGTTCATGTGTTCCTTGTTTCCAACCTTAGATCTACTTTCTTAGGTTGGACATTGGGGAGTATGTTTGATACTTGTCATTAAAGAGTCCAAGCATCATACTCCATCTATGGATTGATTCTAGATCCAAGGACTAGTACCAAATTTTAGGTTCTTTAATGAGTGTCTATGGGAACAATGTTAATTTCTACCATTCATTCTCCATGTTCTTTGATGCATAGGCATCGTGAAAGGCATGAAGATGGTTCTGTGGATCTAAGTTATATCCCCCTTCGAACTTGGGGATATTGTTCATATCCAACTGCTTAATTATGCTATCCTTCACATGCCTTTTTGGAATTCTCACTGCCTCTATGATGTTTAACATAGTTTGAGTTGCAAGGAAAAGCTCATCATAGTCATACCCTCTACGATGGCCATGATGCCTATGATGTCCTCTGCTATCGCTTCTTGCGTGGTGGCAGGACTCCCTTGATTGTGCATGCCCTTAATCTCACCTAGTCTAGTGGGCCCTATGATCATCTCTGTATAATCGATCACCTTGATCATGATCACATCCTTTGCAGCTTCGATCGAATCTAGTGCAGAAAAATGAGGATGATTAAGATAAAGAGAAAGAAGGACTAGCATTGTAGTTTCTACCACCCCCTCTTTAATGGTTGCAGCCATGATCATCATCATGATGCCTATCCTCATCCCTACCATTACTCCCATCTTTTAATCCCCCACGATCATGGGACTCATTCTTTCTTGACCTAGGATTTTTTATAGTGGACTATAAGTTCTAGTTCAAGCATCCTTTATCAAAACTAGGGGGAGGAAAGTCAGTGAAATGAGAATCCCTAGAAAAGGGATACTCACTATCCTTTTGGCTAGTAGGAATAAGGGGTTATTGAACTATTTTTCCTTTATAGCTTCATAGTGCTTCTCCTATTGGTGATTGATTTTATGTTGTACCTTAGTGGGATGGTAATCCTTGGAGTTGTGGTCCTACACAACATATTTGCATGGAGCCCCTGGATGCCCAACCTCACAAGAGTTTATTGGGGCATCATAGGAACTGATTGATTAGGTGACAACACAATGTTACCCTTCATGTCCCTCCACTACCTCTATTCATCCTAATGTAGGATGAAGGTGAAGTTAAGTACATAATCATCGAGATGAGTATATACCACTTAGCATTGCTAGGGCACTTGCTAATTTGATCATTCATTCTTTTGATTGTATGTATGCTCGAATTTTGGCAAAGAATCATCCTTGTGAGAAGAGGACATTTTGGACTAAAAGAAAATAATAGTGTAGTTTTTACAATTATTATTACTAGAATTATTGTGACTTTAAGGTTTGATCTAGTGATGTTGAATAATTTTCACTAAGTCCTTGCTAATGCACATAGGTAACTAAAGTTCCCAGTAATGGCACTATGATAAGCTATGAGTATACCCTACAACCAACCATACAAATCACTAGCGCTCACTCAACAATCTGGTCAAATTCCAATGACTTTAGGTTTCTATGTACACTAGTTCTAAGAGGTGAATCTAACCATTGTAATTATTTTCTTTCCAGTTCCACTTGTGAAGTGCACATGTATGGTTAAGTGTAATTGAGGCATAATTTTTTTATCATTTTTATCTTCTATAAATTAAGTCACCTAATGAACAAGAATAAAGAATAAAGTAAATTAATGTTTAACTAATCTAATAGCTAACTATCACTTAACTAATCCTGGCATAAGCATCCATTCCCACTTGTCATACATATGTTGAACATGTATAGTACTACTAGGTTACCAAACATTAAGTGTTATTGGGATTACCAAGTGTTAAACATATGCTCAAAGTAGTCATAATTATGTTTACTATTTAATAGATATTAATTAATTAATTAAAAAAATTAAATTAAATTACTTGAATATTAAATGCTTAAGAAAACAATTGATCTAATCTAAGTGTTGCAAGGTTTGATCAAGAAAGCTTATCTTTATTGTCGTTCACACTAAGGTGCTCAAGTACATCAATGCTTGAATAAAGATGCATACACTCTTTTGAATCCTACTATGGGCACTTACAAAATATTCTAACTCTCAAATGGAAAAACTGCAAGTGCTTTGCTACAACTATGAAAGCATTACCATAAATGTGGAAGTAGGCACACATTTATAGGTAGAAACAAGATGCCTCATTAACAAGTACATGTTAATGGATCAAACCCTATGTCAATAGGATCACGTTGATGAGATCCCATTGATGGGGTCTTGTCAATGGCATCCCATTGACATGGCCCAACGATGCGAATAATTAAATGTCAATGTCATTTATGATTCTTTGAATTTTTTTTTATAATTAGGGCTAGGTATCTCTCTAGTACCAAGTGGATTTACATCTTGATAGATGGTAGTTCCCAATAGAATGTTATTTCTTCTAAGGTTTTTGCAAAACTTAGCTTGAAGAAATTTCCCCATGCTAAGACCTATAGAGTGTATTGGCTTTTTAAAGATCATTTTCAAGAAGAAAGAAGAGATAAATTTTGTCTCCTAAGATTGTTTCTCTTAGTGATCAAGTGTAATATAGCATTTTTCTCATAGATAGTGCTAATGTCATACTTGGTAGTTCTTGAAAATATGATAAAAAGGCTATCTTTAACAAAGCTAGGAATGTATGGTTAGTTCTAAAAAGGATGGGATCCAATAATTGATTCCCATGATATTGTAGCAATATAAAGAGAATGTTTTGTTAGAAATAATATAAATGTGTATCCCTCAAACTCCTCCATGAACTTCTCTTTACCATGTTAAGTAGAGTAGATTTAGTAGTAGTCTTTGTTTTCATGTTAAAGTCTTTCTTTTAATGTAATAGAAGCTATAAATGTCTTTGTTTTAAAGAAGAAGGACCATAAAAAAGGGGCTAAAATATTTCATGAAAGGCCCACACCAAAAGGGAAAAGATCCTTTTATAGCTAGGTTGTAGTCAACTTGCAATACTTTATTTTCTCTAGGATTCAATAGATCATGACCTATGGTAGTTGGTGTAGGGACACCTCTTTTGATCCCCTTATTCTACCCTAAATGTTATGTGTATTTTTGTGTTGATTTTTTTGAGGATCATTTTTAGATGTTTTGTCATATTTTAGGGTGTTTTGTGTTCATTTTGATAAGTTTAGGAGCTTCTAGGATCTATGGGGACTTGTTTGAAGACATCCAGAGGTTCTAGACATCAAAATAAGCAATTTTACTTTTAGAATCTACTGGATAGATGTCCAACCAATAAGAAGGACGTCTAGCCTTAGAAATCTAATTAGAAGTGTGGACATCCAAAGATTATATAGATGTCCACCAAAAATAGTAGATGTGTAACTAGAGTGCTGGGTTTTTACAATAGATGTCCTAGCAAAGCTAGAGATGACTGAGACACATGGGAAAACTTCCAAAAATGCTTGTTCCAATTTGGAAAATAGCCAAAGCAACATGGAAATAGCCAAGAAGAAGGTAAGAAGACTTGGAAAACATCTAAAGAACCTTAATTTGAGTTGAGAAAACATTTCTAGGATTTTTACCTTTTGATTGCTTATAAATATTGATGTAATTCACCATGTTAGTACCAAATAGCAAGGGACAAAGTGCTAGCTGTCGAAGGCCAAACATCCCAAAAAAGGGAAAAAGATAGACCTCTTGAGGGAAGAGAGCTTGTGAAAGGAAGTTGAGTGAGAGGCAAGTGAGAGCACTTGAGAGAGATTAGGAGAATATCTTATAAGTGTCTTGCCTTGAGCTTGGGCTCCATTATGAGCAACTATGGATTAAGATAGGATAAGTATGGTCTCTAAGATCTTTTGGAGAGTTGTGAGTTGAGCTTAGCTCCTCATCTTTTATGTATTTTCTATGTATTTTAAGAATTTTCTTAATATAAGAAATATTTTCTCTATTTTATCATGTTCTTATTTTCTAAGCTAGAATTGCTTGGAAGTTGTGGATTGGATCCTATTCATGTCTATTGAGGAGCAAACCCATGCACTAGATTAGTACCAGAGTGAAGGTTTAGAGGTTTCCATACTTTTATGTTGAATATTGGTGTTTTGTTTGAATGAAAGGAACATTGTTGTGGGTATTTTTTTTATTTTCTTCTAGATATCATTCATGTTGCTTTAAATATGGCTCTAAAGAAGAAGACATGTCAAGAGCTTAGATAAGAGCTTCAAGAGCTTATGGACTCCTTTAAATCTTTTATGGCTAAGATGAAAGAAGTTCTTCCCAAAGTAATGATCTAAAAGCACCAAGATTTTATAGAAACTTCAAAAAGGGATATGGAGAAAATCAAGATTAGAAGGGGAAATATTTTAAGAAGAATTGACATATTATCTTCTAGTCATCAAGAAGGAAAGGAAGATGAAGGGTCTAATGAAGTAGAAATTAATGAAAAAAGGAGTTCTCAAGTATCTCTTATTGAGCAAAGGAGTGCTAAATACTTAAGGATTTCAAGGGAGAAAACCAAGAGCTTCATAAAAGGGACCAAGAGATCTTTAAATTTCAAGATGGTGTATGTTGTTGATCAAGGATAGTTTCTACCTTGTGAGTCATGGGAGGTAAAGGATCAAAGCCAAGAGAGTGGCAAAGATCAAGGGAAATACTTAAGAAAACTTGAAGATCATGAATGATTAAGAATTAAGCTTTAAAATATGAAAAGTACTAACTATACATACTAACCTTATTAAAGAACACATAAAAAGCACACCAAAGAAAGAAATAAACAAAAATACATACCCAAAAAAACAAATCATACTATACCACTGAATCCATTACATGGAGGGCTCTTCCCTCATTACTAAATTTAAGACTAGCACTAGACATGCTCCTTGCTAAACTTGTTGTTTAGAAGTATACCATCCTTGATCTCATTTCTTTGAAGCTAATTGTGAAGAAGAAGATAAGCGTGAATTCTCATAGATAGTTGTATTTTTTTTCATACAAAAATAGGTAATGAATTTGTTGTCATAGAAGGAAATGATTATTATAGTGCTACCCTAGAGTGTATGATGATGTAATATGATGATAGTACCTTTCATTATGGAATTAAACATGTTTCCATCATAGCTAATTTAAAATTACCCTTTGTGATGGCATAGAGGGCCATGATGAACATTGTTGGACTTGTGGTCACAGAGATGGATGTGGTATATATGGCCAATATTGATGGGATATTACATGAGGTATATGATTCATGACTTGCTAAGTTTCATGGTAGAAAAATGATGACATGAGGAAGATTATTACGATGTAGAAGGAGCACTTTGAGGATCAGGTTCCATTCTTTGTTGAAGTTCTGGTTGAAAAAATGGATCACAAAGCTAAGGAATTTAGTCATGGTAAGATCTCTTATCCTTTTCTTTGCTTTCACTTTTTCCTTGTGGTATAACTACCTTCACAACTACTTCAATAAATTATTTTTAAAATCCTTGAAACCTAATGTCATATTTTGATTTAACACATCAGAAATCTTGTAAACAACATTGGCAAGATCTGCCAAGTCTTTTTTGGTTTTGAAGCTTTGTTACACAAGGGATTCAACAACATCAGAAGATTGAATCTTACATATAACATTATTTACATTCTTCTAACATTGGGAACTTGTGTTGGCTTCTTGTACATTAGTATGCTTATTCCATTCTCTTTCCAATTTATCTATACCATCTAACATAGTAGAAATTTGAGCCACCAACCTCTTGTAAAGATCACCAATGACATAAATATCCATCCATTCATGCATTTGTGGATTTAGTTCTTCTACTAGCTACATTAATTGATCATGTTTACTAAACCCATACTTTGAACATTAATTTAGCATGCAATTTTATCATTCTATGTCCACATCTAATGATTCATGAGTATCCTACTTCCATCCTACTATCTTCTTTCTATGGTTTGCAACTTGGGCATAAGTTTTGAATATGATAGTAAAAGCTTTTAACATGTCTTCCTAAGAAGAGATGAAGTTGGATGGAAGATACTGATATCATGTTTTAGCACAATTAGTGAGTTTTTGGGAAAAAAGATGAAGTTTCTACCACTCACCATTCAATCCTTGTAGCTTACAAGTGATGAAAAAGGTTTGAACATGAAGTTGTGGATCATCATTTAAATTCCCATTAAATGTGGAATTTCAACCATATTAATTTTTTGATTCTACTCTCCTCAATGCTTTCAAATTGGATGAAAACTGCTTTATGAGTTTGATCTTTTTAGGTTCACAAAAACAATGGCTTATCCAAGACATTAATACATTCATTAAAACGAAGGCAAAACAAAGGTAAAATGATGGACTACTTCAAATCATCACAAGTATAGCTTAGGTTTCATGGAAAAAGATTCATGAATCTTCTTCCTCGAGAATCATCATGTTGTAGTAATACAGATATCTAGGAGAAGGTTCCACCTACTTTCTAGCATGTATGGGCTTGTATACTTGCTCCTCAATTATATCATGAAGCTCTTTCTTTTCATGAGTGTCATACTATGAATTTTGGGGTCATATGGGTTCATATTCTACCAAATCCTCAATGAATCCTTGATTTGATAAAGCCTTCTCAAAGGCAACATGTGCAACTTCTCTAAGTTCTTTAAAAAATTATCCATGTGCATCAAACCATTGTCCTAGTTTGTCTGGATAAAATTTTTCATGATCGGAGGTATTGCATTATTCATCATGTTTTTTACAGTGATTTCGACCAATTGAGGTTTTTGCTTTAATCTACCATCATTGCTCAATTTATACATGATTTCTTTGATTCTTTATTTCCTACAAAATTTAAAACTTAAAAAAGAAGAAAATTATGAATGCATAACTGATGAGTGGAGAGGTACCCCTACACTCAACCATATGAAACGAGCGTCGCACGCACGATCCGGTCGAACTTCGCAGATGGACTAGTTGTGGCACCTAGATAGTTAGCCTTAGGTCGTAGTTCACTATCTTCCCACCTAGACTAGTATTGCATATGTCACATACAGTTTAGTCTAGATGAGGTGTATGATGTGTTTCCTAATCTACGCTACTTCTGAGGGTAGTGGAAAATAATATTAACTAATCTAAGCTAAGAGGAAAAGGGTAAGAAAATCTAATCTAGCCTAAGTATGACGAGCAACCAATTCCTTGATCAACCGTACACATCTTGGACATTGTGCATGACTACCACTAGGACTACCAAGTGTAGATCCTAGGTACACCACTAGGATTACCAAGCATAAATCCCAAATACGTCATTGGGTTACCAAGCATAGATCCTAGCTACACCACTGGGCTACCAAGCAGTCACACTTAAATGCTCGTAATCAAGTCATACTCGTTCCGCGTTCTAGGAGTTTAAGGGTGAGAGAGAGAAAATAGTAAATAACATTAAATAAATAAACAGGTAAATAAATAACAAAGTGAATGCTGCAATGGTGAAGTAATCTTGATCTTTATTGCTAGTCATGTGCATGTCCAAGTACGACACACTCAAATAAAGACACCGTACAATCGCATTCACCACACTGCGGGCAGACACGGGAAAAAAATCTAACTCTAGAGGGATCAAACTGCTAGATCTTTGCTACTTCTAAAATGGGATCCCGAACAAGGGAGAGCCGTGTCTTATTTATAGATATGCCAGTGGACTGCAATATCGCATACGCGATATCATAGGGAAGATGCGATATTGTGTATGCGATATCGTGGGGGATGCAATATCGTGGCCTATGCGAATCGCGTCCCATCATACCCCCACAACTGAATAAAAACTCATCCTCGAGTTACAAGGAGAACAATCTTCAGTGATTACATAGTGGATAGGTATGGGATTATTAACTGGAAAAAGAAATGAACTAATGCCGCAGTGTGGGAAGACACAGCACAGAGAAAAAATACTACAACTACAAAAAATGTCGAACTCATGTAGTTCCTGGTGGCGGTGGCTCCTCCATGGGTGCTTTCCCTTTGTCACATGCTCCAAGCTTTGAAGGTTGGCGACACTGAAAAATAGCCTAGAGCTTCTCCTCTTCAGTCCGAGGGTCTTATGCCATCCATGCTGATGCTCCAATGTTTGATGGATTCGGCACTTCCCATGGACAGGGTAGTTGCGGAAACATCTGATTACCCTTGATGTACCATG
>MNCI01017025.1:35145-76585 GCA_015680685.1 Gnetum montanum | reverse complement strand
GTATCTGGGCCTTGGTGTAGCCAGAGACTAGCAGGCACCTAAATCCTGTTCGAGGACACTCGTTGGCGGTCGCGTCCCAAACGGTTGCCAACAACTATATTATGTACTTTTCTCATAATCTAAAAAGCCTTTGAGGGTTTAAGATGCCAAAATAATAATAAATGATCAACACATAAGTATCTTTACTTGATTTAGAGGCTATGAGGCACCAAAAAATGAATAATAATTGAAAAATATATAAATTACAACATAAAATAAAGAGTCTAAAGAAAAAGCCTAACATTTTTTAGAAGTTGTTTTTGTTTTTCATCCTTACAACCAATCATGAAAAACCTCCACTTTTGGGTTGGAAAAAGATTAGGCATTGTTCTTATTCAAAGGCATCCTTACAAGATTTCACTTATTATTGAACGATCTCTTTTAAAGAGAAAAAGAATATTCTCTCCAAAGAAAACTAAAAGTAACAAACAAAAATAAGAAACAAACACTAATAGCATTCCCAAATTAGTCCACAAGATAAAAATGAATCAATACTATAGAAAATGAATTAATTGTTCAGCCTTTGTTAGAAGTTTCCCTACTTGAAGTTATAACTAAAAGTAACATCTTTGAGAATCTAATATTTAACTTCTAAAGAGATATCATAATTATGCTTTTACTACTATAAAATAATTGTACAATGAAGCTTCCAAATAGAATGAAGAATAAGGGGCTAACACTTTCAAATAAAAAGAAAGAAAGTAGACAAAGCAAGTTGATCACCAAGAATGATATTATTGATATTTTTTTAAAAGTTATTGCAAATTCAAGATATCCATTTCCAAGTGTGTTATGCAACTAGATACTCAAAAATGAAACATGTGAAAATGAGTCCTTACTTCTATAAAGATAATATTGAGAAACAATAATTCTAAAATGCTAGAGATGAGTATCAATAGGAAGTCCTTGATATAAGACACTATAAAAATTTCAATGTTTTTTAAATATAGTTATAATTACATTCTGCATGTCATATAGTTATAATGTATGGAAACTTTTCAAATATCTTCCATTTTTCACCCAAAACTATAGTTATAATTACATTCTGTATGTCATATTAAATTTTTTATGAATAAGATCATTCTTGGTAATTATTTCATATGCAACATTTTATGAGTGGCAAGGTACCCTTACGTCCAACCATACAAATCACAAAGCATTCACACGTGATTTGATTGAATTCCATGGACTTTATTATTTCTAGTGCACTAGTCCTTTAGGAAGTGAATCTTGCCTTAAGGTCAATCATTGTCTTCCCAATTACACTTGTGACATACGTTGGTATGGTTAAGTGTAACTGAGGCATCCAATTTTTATCATTTTATGTTTTATAGTTTGGTGCTCAAAAATGTAGGTAAAATGAATTGGATTAATGAAACTAAATTAACTAATTATCTAACATTTAACTATTCCTAACATAAGCATCTGATCCCACTTTCTGTACATGTCCTAAACCCACGTATCTACTACTGGGCGACCAAGCGCTACGCTACTAGGCATACCAAGCAATAACATTGTTGGGATTACCAAGCGAATACGTGTTACACTCGAAGCAATGTACTTATGTATGTAATTTATCAGTCTTAATTGCTTCATTAATGTAATAGCTAGAAAAAATTTAATAACTAATGGAAGGCATTTAATAAATAATTAAAAATATTGAATGCATAATTGAAATAGCTAATCTATCCAAAGTGCTGCAAGGTTGATCAAAAAGCCTATCTTTATTACCATACACACTATCATGCTTAGGTACAATAGTGCTTGAATAAAGATTTGTACACTTAATGACTTCTGCTATGAGCACTCAAGGAAAATATCTAACTTTCAAATGAAAAAATTATAAGAGCTTCATTGCAACTACAATCTCTAATTGCCATAAAAGTAGCTGCAGGCATGTATTTGTAGCCGAAAGCCAACATTGCATCAATGGGGCCTTGTTGATGCATGGTAAGATTTGTTGACTAGGCCTCATCGATGAGGCTCAATTGATGAGGTTGCATCGACGAGGCATCATTGATGTAGCCAATTGAACATGACTCATCATTTTCCCATGATTGAATGAAAAATCATCCTCAAGTTCTTTGACAAAATTGGGAAGGTATGGGATTATTGATTGACCTTTTTTCAAAAAAAATAACTAAATAACTTAACAAAAAATGGAGTGCCCAGGTGTACAGATCAACACATTACAAAGGATGATGGTGTTCAGGACACAAAATTGAATACCATGACACAACTCTTCAAAACTAGACAACACATTTCTTGATGTTGTGAAGCTGTTGGAGAAGATTAGATGGTCCCAAGTAGTGGTGGTTCCTAAGGCTCCAAAGGACCTTCACCAGCTTCACACACGTGCAATGGTTGAGGTGGCCATGGTTGTCCTGCTACTGCTACAACTTTAGGCAAGAGGCGGAAAGCATCCAATAGTGCTTTCATTTCCTCCTCCTTACTCTTGGGATCATGCATTGTTCATGCAACTTTGCCAATGTTGGTTGGAATGGGCACATCCCAAGGACATTGGATTGCTGGAAATAGCTCCTTTGCATTGATGAACCATGTAGTGAATTTTTTGCGCTCAATGTCGAATGTCTTAACTATGTCTTTCAGCTCCTGGTAGTCATTCATTCATTTGGATAGGTTCTCAACAATTGATTGTTGATCTTTTAACTATGTTATAAGAACTTCAAGTTCAACATTTACAGTCCCAAGCTTTTGCTTAGCATCTTTATGGTGCTTGAAATCTGCCTCGTATAATAGATATGAGATAGCCACTTGCGTTTCTAACTCTAACCATGATCATCCAGTTGTTAGCATTTCTAGGTTTACACATCGAAGATTGGCCAACTCCATATACTCTATCATCTCTTCTATTTGCAACTCCTTCAAGAAATTCTCCACTTTGTTGTAAGTGTCAATCCCATCAATGATGGGCTACCACATTTCTCTTCCTTGCTGGAGTTGCTGGAGGGATTCATTCATTTTTGCCTTCGCAATCTAAATGTATTTTTCATTAATCTCCTTCTACAAGCCAACCTAGTCCCTGTAGTGATTCATCACTTTTCAAAATTCAAAGCTTCATTCTTCCAAGCAGCGATTTTGATGGCAAGCTTTTGGCGCAAGGCACACACTTCCTCTGTTGATAGATTTTCATTTTCTACAACCAATCTTCTTAATTCAATGTGAACCCTAGCAAGCTACTCTTGCTATTGATGAATAAATTCTTGCATCTGGTCCTTCTAAGCATCAACATTTCGTTGGTGATAATTTTGTGCTATTAAAGTTTCATTCTCCTGGTGCATCTGTAACAAGTCCTTTTGAATTGCATATGTTTTTTCTTTAGTTATAGGCTAATTGAAGATGGTCATAATTGCCTCCTCCTTAGCCTTCTAGAATTTTTCTTAAAGCTATTTGAAAGCTTCATCTCTTATTATTGCTGGGTTCAAGATCATAGGATCTACAAGTTGGGCATGTAGTTTGGCAACCTCCATGGACAAGCATTGATTTCATTCTTGGGTTGTTTCGAGTTGCCCCTCCAAAATACTGCATTTTCCCCTTACATCCAACAACTATGACTAGGTTGTAGTGATGTCTTTTGAATAATCAAAGATATCCAAAATCAGTTGCCCAATTTCCACTAGTCGTTCTAGTAATTCTTCATGCTAGGCTATATTTAACTTTTCGCTGATTGTGCCTATAGATGTTTGCATGTCTTTAAGTGAATATATGTCTAGTATATATGTCGCGAATGCATTCAATGCTTCAACTACATGGTCAACAACCACTTCAACCGATGTTTCCTGCCCTTAGTGCTACATCACCAAGATAGTCACCTCTTCACCTTTCTCCAAATGCACCAAGAAGGTGGTGACATTCCCAAAAAAATTTGGAAATAAATGATGTTACGATAATGACATGGTCACCTCCCAAGTGTTGGGATCTAACTTCATAGGCAACTAAGTTCATTGGGCAGAGAAGATTGGACCACCCATCTCCATCTAGATAACTATTTGGGCCACCTCATTAAGGTGACTCATTGCTAGCCTATACACAAATGGATCTACCCCACTCATTTTTTCACATTAATTTTGTTCGCTTAAGAGTTGCTCTTAGATTTTGCATAGATGCTCAATGGCTATGCATGCCTCTGGTGTTGTTTTCTAAGTGGGTGGTGTTGGTGGTTTCTCCTTTTCTTAGGTCATTGTTGGCATTTTATCTTTCATAATCTCATACCATGAGGCCAACAGACATGCTTGATGATGTCGTTGGAATAGCAAACGATGCCTACCCTTTTGTAAAGTTTCTTGATAAGGCACAGAAAGGGTAATGTCTTCCTTACACATTTATTTTCCTTGAAATGCTTCTCGATCTCTAAGTAGATCAACTGTGGAAGGTCAATGGAAAATTTCCTTTTTAGAGTGATGCATGCTCAGGAATAGAAGGTACTTACCTTGCTTGTCCTTACTATTGGGTTGAGATTATATGTCATAATTTTAAAATAAATTCACTCCACCGGTGTGAGTGCACCGTACTTCTTACAGTCAACCCTATAGCATTGTTGGATCCACTTCCTCTTGGCCTCAGGATTACCTTTTGTGGACAATTCTACCAACTATGTTTTGGTATCAGGCAACCCAAGTGCCTATGTGATAGCTTCTACCAAGTAGAACACTTGAATGTCCTTGATTTTTACAATGGACCCTGGCCTTCAGCTACTCCAGAAGAGATATGTCTCTCCCATGTACCATTCTCCACTAGATGTGATTACTAGCCACATGAGAGAGGCTTGCAGTTTTATCTCGACATCCTCTAGAGCTTTCTCCAAAAATTTCTTGAAGTTGATCTCTTGAAGAACAGATCGTTGAACTTCTTGGGACCTGATGATATCAAGGCAAGCTTGAGTCAAAGTGACCTCAAGCCTTGGCATGGGTCCAGGTACTTCTCCTCATTGTGATTATTCTATAGGCACTTCTTCTTCACAAATCTATTAGAAAAATTCCACTTCAGGCTCCTCTTGATCAGGTCCCATTACATGGGTTACTTCTAGTAATTCTTGGCCTTGTTCTTGCTAGCCCCTTCTAGCTCTGGGTTTCTTCTCCCGTGGTTGAGAGGGTTCTCCTTCCTACAGGCACTTCTGTTTTGGTGCCATCTATAATCATAATGAGACCATGGATTAGCAATCATTGTGTAACCTTAAAGAAATTGGGATACCTTTATATCTTCAGGATAGTTACACTTGGCTAAGTTGTGATTATGGCTAATTTAATTATTTCTATTATTATTTATTTATGTATTATCATTAATAAATAATCCTAGAGGTTTTTGGAAGGATTAACTTTCAAAAAAATTGATGTTTATATGTTATTAAAGTTATTAACCCTTAGGGGAGTTGGAAAAAAATTTCAAAAATTTTCATCAAATTTTCATCAAAAACCTTAAGGTTAACAGATCCCATGATAAAGATTTTACCTCTGGTAAGTGCAAGATCAAAAAACAGAGTGATTTGGACAAACATGTGGGAAGTTATGAGCTTTGGAAGATTTTGGGCTTTGAAAAATTGCAAAAACTCCATATGTGTTATGAAGAAAATGTCAAAAATTCCCAAGTGCATGATGGTATATATAGCATGTACACATTGCTTTGATCATGCCCAATTGACAAGGCCTCATCAACATGGTCAGCTACATCGATGAGATCTCAGCAATGTAGCTATTGACCACCATTGACTTTCATCAAACTTTCAAAATTCAAGGAATTTTTGGATGAAATTGGGGTTAATTGAATGCTCAAAAGACCAAGAATATTATGAAATCATGAGAAGAGGGTGTTGAAGCTCATAAATTTGGAAAAATGGAGAAAAATTGATTTAGTGGATGAATGAAATAAAAGATTAAGGAGCACTTGGTAGAATACTCAATGGAATATGCAAAAGATAGGATTGTAGCGATGTCAAAGGTAAGAAACCTTAACTAAGTAGACCAAGAGCTATGAAAGTGAATACTCCCCATAGCAAGCTCATGCCCTTTTTTCCCTTGCATAACCTCAACAAAAGAGTGTGTGGGCCCCATAGTCAATTAATGGTCATGAAAAGTTAAGGACCAACTAGAAGGAATCTACTTAAGAATCCCAACACATCAGACTAAGACATAGAGTATAACATAGATCACGATAGTGAGGTGAGTTATGGTAGCATGGGTGGATGATAGAGAAGGTATAATGGATTCCAAATTGAGGTCATAAGAAGTCCCTTGTGGAATTTGTGTTTAAAATGACTCAAAAAGATCCATCCTCAGTCTATACCAAAACCATCCACTTTCAGTGACTTCACATTGTTATCCTAAGACTGATCCACTCATTTGAGACACCAAAGTGCTTCCACAAAACCACCACCACACCATGAAAAGAAGAAAGGGAAGTAGGAAGTGATAGATATGGCCTTAGTTAGATGGGACCTTTAGACATAGGTGCATGTCATTTGAGTCCCATAACCAATGCTTGTAGCCCATTTATTTGTCCAGGAGGTGTGCTTTGAATTCATATCATTTTTTTTAAATGGGAAACACACCATGCAAGTACTTATTCATGTCTAAGGGGTGTACTTTGACTTTCTATCATTTTTCTGAATTTTTCGATGGGAACCACACCATGTAAAGACTTTATTTGACTTCCTATCAATGGGTGGTATGAAATGGTAAGAAGTCCATGAAAAACACTTAGGCACTCAGGTAAGTAGAAGAGTACAAAGAGTATTGAGTCCCCTTGAAGTCACATCCTTTACAAACCTTTGAATCCTTCCTAATTCTAGAACTACCAAGGTCACCAATTGATTAAAAGTTTCTTTAATGGAAAGGACCTCAAATTCCTAGAATAAGAAAAACCATAAAGTTTATTAGATGGGTAGATGACGTGGACTCACTGCTTGTTCCATGAAAAATAAACCATGTTAAAGGTATCAAACATCATAATTCAAAAATAGAAACCAGACATTAACAATCACAACATTAAGCACAAATCATCATTAGTAAATAACAATAGTAGCACTGTGTCCTATGATAATAAAGCACTTTTTATTAGCAAAAATGTGGAAATATCACACTTAAATCAAACCAAACAAAGTAAAATATATAAGAAAATGTAAAATAGTTAAGCAGGTTCAAAGGTACTAACAATGGTATAAAATTAGAAAAATTTTTGAAAATCCAAAAATNTCGAGGTGGTAATTACATTGGCATGTCTTGGCTCTAGGAAATGTTTTACTTATTGGATGTTGACCAACTGCTTTTTATTTGGGCTTTTAGGTTTGTAGATTAACATGGCCCCAAAGGAAAAGGTTTGAGTAATTATATAAGGTCCCTCCCACAATGTCTAGAATTTTACCTTTTGGGATACATGTGTGGGGTTCCAATAGAGAACCTTATCTCCTGGTTATAGTTTTACTTTCCTAAGTCTAAGGTCATGAGGTTTCTTGTTGAATGCGTTGTTCACCTCATTCAAGGATAGGGCCATGAATCAATTTTCATCTAGCATGTTTAGATTGATCAGTCTTTCTTTTTGTGCTAGACTTAGGTCAAGATTTAGATCACAAGCTGTTAAGAGCGTACAGAGCTCAACTTGAATCGGGAGCATTGGAACTTTCCCATACACTAACTCATAGGGAGAATAGCCAATAGGAAGCTTCCATGTTAAATGATAAGCCTAGAGAGCATCGTTAAGCTTTGTACTCCAATCCTTCATATATTTGCTAATGGTCTACATTAGTATTTTTTTGATCTCCTACTTGGTTACCTTTTCTTGACTATTGGCTTGGGGGTGGTAAGGTGTTGTTAATTTACGTTCAACCCCCGAGCATTGCATTAACTTCCTAAAGGTGGAACCTATGAAATGATTTCTATTGTCAAAAATTAGTGAATGGGCCACCCCAAACCTATTCACAATATTTTGTTGTATGAATCTGGCAACAATGGATGATGTACAATTAGTAACAGTTGTTGCTTCTACCCATTTTATGCAATTGTTAACTGCTATGATAATATATGTATTTCTATTGAACATGGGTGTGATGGGAACCATGAAGTCAATGCCCCATATGTCAAAAGGTTTTAGTGGTTGAATCCACTATTGAGGACCTTCCATGCAAGCAGTCATTCCCCCATCTTGTTGACAATGTTCACAAGACTTTGCAAATTGGTGGACATCCCTAAAGATTGTAGGCCAATAGTATCCTACCATCAGGATTTTTATGGCCATGTGTCTCCTTGCATAGTGGTCTCTACAAGGTCCTTCATGAGCATCTTGGAGAATGCGTAGTTGATCTTTGTCAAGGACACACCAATGAATTAGGCCATCTGTAGACACCTTGTAGAGGTGTCTATTGATTTCCATGAAATATTTGTCCTGATGAAGAAATTGTTGCTTCTTTCTAAAATCCAAGTCTTCTGGCATCTCCTAAGAGGGAAGATAGGTGAGGATGCCATTATACCATATTATCTTTGTGGGTGTTTGTTCACTTATTGCTCCTATAAAGAGGAGTTCATCTAGAAACTAATCAAAAAGCAAGCGCTTCTTCTCTTTATTATCTCATCTTAAGCAAGAAAGGTGGTCAACGACAACATTATTGGTCCCTTTTCAATCTACCATCATGAGATTGAATTCCTAAAAGATCACAAGCCACTATATGACATGAGGGCTCACCGTCGGCTTGTTCATGAGGAAGAAAATTACACTATGATCCATATGCACAAATACTTTGTAACCAAGCACATAGTACCTAAAATTTTCTAGAGCATATACCACTTCCATTAATTCTTTCTCCATGATCGTGTAATTTAACTATGCTCCAACAATGCTTTGACTCACATAGTGGATGTAATATGGATGTTTCTTATTATCCATCTGCATGAGCATTACTTCCAAGACGTAGTTAGATGCATCCATCATGACATGAGAGGATCTAGACTAGTCTGGTGCTCATAGGATTGGTGTTTCTACAAGTTCTCCTTTAACTGTTGGAATCCATGTTAACATTTCTTGGTCCAAATGAAAGGTGAATCTTTCTTTGTAGGCTCTACTAATGGCTTTTTGATCTTAGAGAAATTCTCTATGAATTGTCAATAGTAGCTAGTATGTCCAAAGAATGACCAAACATATTTAACAACCTTTGTTTGGCATGTTATTCCTTGGATGACCCTTATCTTTTCTGGGTCTACCTCAATCCCTTTTTGTGAAATTCAGTGCCCTACCAGAATGCCTTCTTGGACCATGAGATGGCTCTTTTGCCAGTTGAGCCATAGGTTTGTCTCAACACATCTCTTTAATACTTGCTCTAGGCAATCCAAGGCTTACTCGAATATAGCACCATAGGTAGAGAAGTCATCCATGAAGACTTCAACACCACTACTAATCTATCATTGGAAGATACTAAGGACCAAGTGTTGAAATGTTGTAGGGGCATTGCACAAACTGAATGACATCTTACAATATGCAAATTCCCCTAGGAACTCATGAATGTTGTCTTGGCCTAATCTTCTAGTGAAATTTGGATTTGGTTATAGCCATTATACCCATCCAAGAAGTTATAATAGCAATGACCAGATATGGTATCTAATACTTGATTCATAAATGGAAAAGAAAAATGATCTTCAAATGTTTTCATATTCAACAACCTGAAATGAATGCAAACCTACCATTTGCGATCCTTATTCAACACAATTATGAGTGGGATAATCCACTCACTATCCATGATTGGATAGATGAACCTTACCTTAAGGAGTTGTTCAATTTCCTCTTTAATGATCTACTTCAATTTTGGGTTTAGCTGCCTCTACAACTACCTTCTCAACTTCATGGTCAGGTCAATGTAAATGCAATGCTAGCATATCCTTGGATCAATTCCAATTAGCTTAGGATATAACCAATTAAAGACTATTGGCCATTTATTAACTACCTTCAACAACTTTTTTTATTCAAGAGAAAGTTTGACATTAATTATGATCAGTTTACCATTCTTTAAAAATGCATACTCCATACCAGCTGATAAAGTTTTTAGTTCTAGAGGCTTTTACTTAAAGTGATTAGGGATTTCCAACTCTCCCCAATAGGTATCATCATCTTCATTAGAGAGTGGGGAATGGACTTGTTCAATTTTTCCCATGCCTTCAACATAAGTACATGTTAAGCTCTTAGTTGGTTCCATGCATAATGTGCTGGTATTTGAGTTAGTTATCAGCCATTGGGTGCCCTCTTGTTTTGTGTCTAATATGTATAGACACATTTGAATATTGATCTCTTGTGCATACTAATTGCATGCCTTAATGTGTGTACTTCGAATTGACCAAATCTTTTGCACACAATTTCATCCATTGTCTTTGTATGCAATGCATGGAATACATTTCTTCTCAATCTTGTCCAATTCATTTTCCTTGGATATTTCTAAAGATAGGTCCCTTATGCCCATACTTTTTCGACCATGCTTAACCAAGCCCTTTCCATAATGATGGGGAAGTTACTTTTGCAATTGTCCACCTTGATCACCAAAAAATCAATAGGATAGGACCACTTGCAAACTATGGTAACAATGTCCTCTACTAATCCTAGATGAATAGTAATTGACTAATCTACTAATCTAGATGAATGTTGCTCTTCTTAAGATATGGTAGATTCCAGGCCTTGTACATGTCATGGGAGATGAGATTAACTCTAGAACCAAAGTCAAGAAGAGCCTTGCATGACTCATGTCCAATGATCTGTAGATAAATGGGTTGACTTCCTAGGTTAGATCTTTTCATAGGAAGATTGCCAACATTGATCTAGTTAGAAACAACATGAGTTAGCATTACAATGTGGATCCTAGGCAGCACTTGGTTTGAAGGGCACTTGAAGGTGTTTGATGCAAAGGATAAAGGTGTTGGAGATGTAGGACGATCAACTAGACTAGATTATGAGGGTTGAAGAGGACTACTAACTGCTAGGTTAGAAAAAAGGTTTTTTCCTTGATTAATTATCTAGATCACTTGGATGAAAAACCAATTGTAAGTGCACAACCCTCTTAGCATTTCATTATTGCGACTATGGAGGAATCTCACCCTACATGGATGGGGTAGGAGGTAATTAGGTTGAAGGTGAAGGTGTATGTGTAGAAGGATGTAGAGGATAATATGGATATGGATATGGGTTTTTTCCTTGAGTAGATGATGAATGTGTTCAGTGGGACTCTGGAGGGTAATAGTGATGCTAGACTGATGCATGACTTGCAAAACTTCTAGGAGAGACGAGCTGGTGAACATAGTACCCATATGGATCTGGTTGCCTATAAGGGTATTATTGCTTTGGTGGTGGCATTCCCCATGATTGTGGTTGATACCACTGTTGATATTATTCATATGGTTGTGGAGGAGTTCCACTTGGGTAGTAAGCTTATTACTATTGGTGGAACTACTGTGGATTACCTTGAGGATAAATCAATCATCTTAGAGCTTGCCTATGTGCTAGGTGAGGATTCAATGTATACACTCCAGACTCTTGTAAGTGTGACACCATAGGGCAACATCCCTTTAGATGTTTGTATTGATAAATGTCACATTTAGTTTCATCATTAGAGTTAGACTCCACAACTTTCTCTACTATAGCAACTTTTCCCTTACCTCTTTAGTAGGCATGTTTAGCTTCTTTTCACCTCTTGCGGTTACAATCACTATTTTTCTCTTTGGAGTCTTTAGCAATATTCAAAGCAGTTTGAAATTTTTCATCTAAAGAGTCCCATAACTTGTCAACCTTTGTCAAAATATCACAAATATACTTTTGAATGGGGAAAGTTTTCCTATTCACCACTTCATCAAGTGGTGACTCCTCGTTGTACCGTCCAAAATCGCCGGTGAGAGGCTAGAATGAACGAACACCGAGAGATCTACGTAAGAAATAGTAAGACCCTACATTCACCTGAGGGTAAGTTAGAAATCAACAAAGGTAGAGTGTCTTGAATGGTCTACACGTGGATCAAATGAGGACTTCCCCGAACGTATGCAATTGCGATACGTCGGGTTATTGTAAACAAACGTAAACATGGACAAGCGCAAACAACGTGTAAACAACGTAAATAGAAAATAATGTAAACTATAAATATGATTGGCAAAAATGTAACTGTTTGTATTGATTGAAAATTACAAAGAAGTGCATTGATCAAAACATAGTTGTAGAATGTGAATGGATACTAGGGAACATAGGTTTCTGGTTGCAGGTTCTGCAGTGTGACCAAGATTGCCCTTGCTCAGCGTGACCAAGTCTAATGCCCAGCGTATGAAATGTTGCCTAGAATTTTTAGCATACAAATTGTACAAAATTCTTCATGATTATATTTTCCAACCACGATCTAGTGGAAAACCAGGGTATTTATATGGTTTCGATGCATGGGATGTGGATCTGTGTGAAGATCCATGGCTGCGGGGTGAGAAAAATTTAGATCGGGTGATAGGTGTGTGCATTGACTAGATGCATGAAATGTTCCAATGTACAGCATGCAATGTGACCAAGATCTCTTATGCTAATGTGTGTAATCCATAGCGTAAAAGCTTGATACGTTGAAAAATGAAAAATGTACAAAGAATGTTAAAGTACAAGAGTGGATCTCGATGTCTAGCCTCCAGATCTACAGATCTATGCTATTTTTGCTCCACCAAGGCCTTCAACATGCATGGATCTAGCTCTATCATGTTTTCAATGTGTCCTAATGTTAGTTTCTGGTGTCGAGCGTTGAGCGTCTAGCGTATGAAAGTGTCTACGCTGCTGGAAGCATGTCAATGTGACTAACAGCGTATGACCTGAAAAAAATGCATTTTGAGCCCATTTTTGACTTTTGAGACCCATTTTTGCAGTGGATTTTCATGCCATGGCTCATGAGGATTCTATGTGCCAAATTTGGGCTGATTTGGATGTCGTTTTGGCCCTATTTTGGTTGATGACATTGGGCATTACGCTATGCAGCGTCTAAAAAGTAACCCAAACGTTACCAAGTCAAAATGGCATATTTAAGGCCCAAATTTTAATTTTTTGGAGGTTGGGAGCTTCTAGGGACCTTGGTGAAAGTTATGGAAGGTCCTTGTGCCTAATTTCAGCCTGTTTTGACTCAGTTTCGGGGCTCTAAAAGTTGGTGATGCTGATCCTTACATTATGCAACGTCTGAAAAGTAACTCCAGCGTCACCAAGTCAAAATGGCACATTTGAGGCTTAAATTTTAATTTTATGAAGGCTGGGAGCTGCTAGGGACCTTGGTGAAGGTCATAGGGGGTCCTTGTGCCTGATTTTAGGCTATTTTAACTTAATTTTGGGGCTCCAAAAGTTGGTGACGCTAATCCTTACGCTGTGCAGCGTAAGCTATAGTGTGACCAAACTTTACTTAGCCAAAACCAAGAATTTTGAGCCAGAAAATTTTGATTCTAGATGCTGGAAGTTGGTGTAGTCACCTATGGATCCTGGGGGGACCTTACCTATTGAATAGTGAACCATCGGGGCTATTTTGAAGGCCCCCAAGTTTGGTCATGTTGTACTCATGCTTGGCCAGCTACATGACTTAACTTGAATCTTGTATGAAAGTGCTAGGTCAAAATTTTGTGGTTTTTTCATTGGACCCTCTTTGTTGAAGCTTGGAGGAATCTACCCGAGAGGCATCAACAAAGAAGTACAAAACACCACGAGCAACTGGGTATTAAGCATTGTTCTTTGGCAATTGGCCAAATGTCATCGCACCGTGTTTAGAAGTACATGGGATTGGGAAATGAGGTTTTGAGATGTATAGGGAGAAGGTTTGTAACTATGAGATCAAGGATGGTTTTGTTTAACTGTAGGATGTGGAATGCTCTTGTGTGAACACATCATGTTGGTCCTTGTCAATAGCCAATATCTAGCGGACTTGGGACCAAGGCATGGGATGTGTGTCCTTTGGAGGAACAAGACTCTTGTATCCTGTTTAAGAGAACTCGTTGTCACAACCAAAGCCACATGGTGAGGTGGTGCATTCTTTGGAGAAACAAGACCCTTGCTGAGTGTCAAAGGAAACCCGTTGTCCAATAGCCAAAGCCATGCGGTGTGATGTAACATGTTGTTTTGAGACAAGAGTGTTTTCTTCCAAGATAAGTACCTTCCCACTTGGAGCTTGTATGGGAAGTGCCAAGGGTCTTGTGATGGATTTTGCACTTTGATTTTTTTTTTATATATTTTTTTGAATAGATATCTCTTTCAATGTTTTACTTGTGCTCGTGTGCTTCTGTTTCATGTGTTGTGTTGTGTGTTGCAACTACTTTGAGAGTTATAGTGTGCAACCATGTGTTCAGAGTTTTGGGGTGACTAGGATGTATCTGGGAAATGTAACTGAACAAGGTAGAGAGAACATGATAAGGAATAAGGGATGTTTGGGGAATTGGGAATGTACTTGTGAACAGTTTGATTAACCTGGTTACATGCATCAGGAACAATGTGGTACCTTGTCACCATGATAAAGTGCATCCATGTACCAACACCTCTGGGTGTCATCCTACAAACACAACTTCAAGAAGATAAGAAAATCATGATTGAATGAGTTAGCTTAACACTTTAAACATGGATGCAACTAATGGAATGGAGAGACCACGTGCAATCGCAGGCAAAACAAATTGAGCAGTAGCAATGTCGTCAGATTCCATGTGATGAATTCATGTAGTAGGTTGATGAAGACATGCTATTTGAATACAGTAACAGATTAGTAGGCTAGTGTAGAAGTTTCCAGTTTATAGTCTTGGCGGACTGTCGTGGGTTAGTTTTACGTCATAACACATTGGACGTTGCTAGTTTAGCATCGTAGTGGATAGTGCAATGCTAGTTTATAGTTGTGGCAGACTATGGAGAGGCGAGCTAGTTTATAGTCTTAACAGACTCTAGCAGATGAGAATGTGGTTGTTTATTATCATTCTGGACGATCTGCAGTATCAATGTTAGGTCATGACGCTAGGACCATTCTGGTGGTATCAGTTTATCGTCATGATTCCAGGATGAATCTGTGGTATCAATTTATCATCATGATGCCAGGACAAATCTGTGGCATCAATTTATCATTATGATGCCAGGACAAATTTGTGGTATCAGTTTATCATCATGATGCTAGGATGATATGTGGATGCATGCATGTACATCTAGGTGATCCTACAAAATAAGAAACTAGAGGACACAATGTGAAGTAGTAACTGCTAAAAAAAGAACCTAAATGCACAAGAAAAATAGAAAATAATGCAAAAAGTGGTAGTTTAGGGCCTTTCCGGGCCATGTGTTAGTTTAAGGCCTTTTTAGGCCACAGGCTAGTTTAAGGCCTTTTTGGGCCATAGGCTAGTTTAAGGCCTTTTCGGGTCACATGTAAACACATAAGCTAGTACAATGCAAACGAAGGTGATGTATGCACAATGAATAAAGGTGAAGAGTAGGAAGGGATCATATGTGTTTCTGGCCACAGGGGAGCCTTGATCGTGTTGTTTTTTCCTAGTTAGACATGGTCTAGGAGGCGTGCTAGGTTTTGGTTGCTCTAGGATGCTTTTAGTTTTTACCACTCCTTCGGGTGTTTTAGCTCTAGGTGTTGTGTTTGTTGCCATGGGTGTTCCATCAAGAGACTCTTCTTTCAAGACTTGTGACATGTCTATGTTGTGGATGGCTTGAAAGGGAATGTTATCACCATGTATGATGACTTGTCCACCTTGGTATGGAAGGCATATTTCTTAATGTATCAGTGAGGAAATGGCCCATTGTTGGGCTAGCCAAGGTCTACCAAGAATCATGTTGAAACTTGGCATCTCTTCTATGATAGTGAATTCTGCACTAGTGGGGAATTGTTCTCCTGCCACAAAGGCTAGGTTGATTGTGCCCTTAACTATGACACATGATCCATTAAAGGATTTTAAACACGTGGTTTTCATTGGCATGATCTCGTCTACCATGCCTAGTTTGTCGATGACAGAGTATAAAGCTATGGTTGTTGCCACACTTTCATCAACGTGTACTCTATGAATGGTACATTTCCCAACACATACACTAATTAAAAATGAAGTTGTTGTGACCTCCCCTCGTTCGGGATTGACTTTAACTGCATCATCATGGGTGTTTGAACCCAATCCTTGTGGTGTGCGTTGCGAAATCGTTACATGGATGGATTCCCTGTTTGCAGGGATGTCCTCCATAATAGGAATGGATGCTAACATTTGAGCTAAGGCTTCACGGTGAACAGTTGAAGTCATGACTAGGTTGTACAAGCTCATTGTTGTGTTCTTCTATTTGAGCACTTATTTTACCTGGGCTAGTTCAGCTACGAAGTCTGTGTTGTTGGTCGTTGTGTTGGCTTTGGCTTCCTTCATGTGGGTTAAGGGATGGGCCTCCTACGTAGAGGGCTTGGGCTTGGTTTGCTTAAGATTAGGGGCAGGGGCCCCAGCGTTCGATTTTTTCTTACTCGGTATGGCTTTTGTTTCGAGTGTGGAGGTTGTTCGTTGTTCATTAGTCGTCTTCTGCTGCCATTTGGTAGGCTTACCCATGTTGTTGGCAAGGTTGACTCTTGAGGGAGAAGAGGTTGAGATGTTTCCTTGGTTGGGCTCTTGGTAGGTGAGGGGCCATTGCGTGGTGGCACCTTTATGACAAATGGTAGTTTGGGAGGAGTCGTTGGTGTTTAACTAGCTTGTTGTGGCACCTTGATGACGAAAGATTTCTTTGCGATTATGGTTGGTGCATCATGCCAGTTTAACATCTTAGCAGACAACTGCCAGGATGCTTTCTAGTTTAACGTCTTGGTGGACGATGACACTTCCTTCCAGTTTAACGTCTTAGCGGACGACTATGGTGGTACTTTGACCACAAAGGATGTCTTCAATGCTCATGATTACGTTGAATCTTGCCAGTTTAATGTCTTAGCAGACATGTAAGGTGGTGGTACTTTGACCACGAGAGGTGTCATCGGTGCTCTAGGTGGCACCTTAATGACGATGGAAGGCCTCTTGCTCGTGGAGGCGGAGGGGATTGTTGCCTTGCTGGGTGGCACACAGATCAAAAAAGGTTGCTGCACAAGTTTAGGATTACTATCTATGCCAATGGATTTTATGACATAGGAGGCATCATCTGTGCTAGATTGACTCAGGGTGTTGATGTTGAGTTGGACCCATTCTATCATTGTCTGAAGATCATCCTGTAACACATGGTAGGTGTTGGTGTTGTGACCGTACATTCGATGGTAGTGACAAAATTGGTCTAACTTGAAATGTCGTGGAACTAGAGGCTCTTTTTGTACTGCTAAGGTGGGGTTCCTCAGTAGCTCGTAGTACTTGTTGTGTCGGAGGCGACCATTCTCCGCTACGTGTTTGTATTGGATTTTCCTGACTTTAAGGAGTTGCTCTAGTAGTTCAAAAGGTCGCGTGGGTAGCCGCATGTACTTAAAGCGATCCTTACATTAAAAGTTGGGCCTTGGGGTGGCCCCTATTATTGCAAGTGGGTTGGTACTAGTGTTTGTTGTTTTTGTGCTTGTGGCTACAGTTTCCGTTGTTGTCTGTTATTTGGCAACATGTTGGTTCTTGTAAGCCACATAGGTGGGATCATTGTTGGTTTGTGTAGCTTGTTCAATATTCTTGATCTGTGTGAAGGCTTGGCTCAACGTTTCAGTGCTTAGGTAGTATAGTTTTAACTTAACAAATTCATTCACGGCTCCCTTCAAAATCCTAAGCAAATATGTTTCAGGGATGGGCTCATGAAATTCATTAAGGGCTATGCTCCATCATTGGATGAACTTCTGCACAAGCTCAAGTGGTGCTTGTTTCACCTGTATCAGAGTGTCTAGTGTTGCTTCAAGCTTTAGATTGTACTTAAACCTAGTAACAAACTGGTGTAACAGATCCTCAAGAGAGGATATGGAGTTACATGGCAAGGCTTAGTACCAGTCTAAGGCTACGCCAGTTAAGGACATAGCGAACATGCGCAAGATTACATGGGGCCAAGCTTGAAGCAATAGAGTTTCTGATTGAAATATGATTAAGTGAGAATTCGAATATCCCTTCTCATTGTACTTAGTTAACTGGGGCAGTGTGATTCCCTTGGGTAAAGCTAACAATGGCACTAAAGAGTTAATTGGATCATCATGGTAGAAGTCTAGTACTTTAACTACTTCAGTGTTGGTAGTTTTAAGGTCCTTTACCTCGTCAACTAACGCTTGCATCCATTATTTTGCTTCTGCCCACTCTTGAGCAATAGGCAGATTAGTTGGTTAGGGAGATTGTTGGGTTGTTATTTGTTGTTGTGGAGCAACGTTCAGAGTTGTGGTTGTGGGGTGTGACATGTTGAAGTGAGTGGGTTGTTGAACAAGGGGTATGGTTCCTTGCCTAGCCACAAACTATGAAGTGACACCTTCGATGTGTGGGGCCGATGTAACAATAGTGGTCCCATGTATTTTCACTACTGCCATGTACTGGGTTGAGGTGGACGTGGGTAGTCCATGTCGGGACAGCGGTGCTTGCATGCTTGTTGACGCTTGGTGAGGGGCCATCTGTCCCACGCAAGGGTGGAATGATGGATTAACTAGGCATGGGGAGTGAGGGTGTAATACAAATCCTCATGTTCAGATTGTGCTATGAAGTCATTTTCCTCATCCTAGTTTTGGGGCTCCTCAATGGTTCGCCATGAGTTTTGGCTCCTTGCCATAAGGAGCTGGGAGATGAGTTGGTGTTGGGGCTTAGAAAGGGGGATGATGTCATATACAAAAGGAGTGAATTCATGATCCGCCATGTATATGCGCTCGAAGTTTCATTTTGCCTCCTGTTCTATGGTGTCAAGGGGAAGGTTAGCCTAAATCTTCACAGATATAACGTTTTACTATTCCTGTGTGAGGATTACAAAGGTGTGTGCATTAGAGTTCTGAGATGACTCCATGGTGATGTGTGACAGGGTAGCGTACGAGCTAGATAAGAAGTGTTGAGTGTGTTTTGGGCTAAGTATGTAGCATGTGCATTGTATGGTCAAGGCTGAGTGTGCAGCATGACCAATGTGCAGTGTGTGCAGCATGTCAAGTTTGTGCAATATGCAATGTGTGCAATGTGCACCGTGTGCAAAACTGCAGCATGTGAAATTTAAGTTGTCAAAAATTTTCTAAGTGTCCAGCGTAAGAACCTAGAAGTGTGTGAAAAAATTTTCTAAGTATCCATGACCAACTACAACGTGACCAATTGCAGCATGACCAATAGGCAACGTATGAATACTGAAAATTTGTCTAAGTGTCTAGCGTGTGAACACTGAAAATTTGTCTAAGTGTCCAGTGCGTGAACATTGAAAATTTGTCTAAGTGTTCAGTGTGTGAACACTGAAAATTTTTCTAAGTGTTCAGCATGTGAACACTGAAGATTTATCTAGGTGCGAATTACGTTGAATTTAGGTTTGAAATGAATGCGTTTTGTGAGTTTTTGTTGAAAAAACACTATAGCGGTACTGTAGCATCTTGAGCATTATAGCAGCGTAAGCACTGTAGTAGCGTGGTTTTAGCACTTGGTTTGGGCAGCGTTTGAATAGGTAACATGATCAGTGTCTTGATTAAATAGAAAACAAGTTTGGCCCTCCTTCTAGCACCATTTTACTGTACCATTCAAAATCGTCAGTGAGAGGCTAGAATGAATGGACATTGAGAGATCTACAGAAGAAATAGTAAGACCCTGCCTTCGCCTAAGGGAAAGCTGTAAATCAATGGAGGCAGAGTGCCTTGAATGGTCTGCACGTGGATCAAACAAGGACTTCCCTGAATGTACAAAATTGTGATGCGCTAGGTTATTATAAACAAATGCAAACATAAACGTGGACAAGTGCAAACAAGGTGTAAACATCATAAACAGAAAATAATGTAAACTGTAAATATGATTGGAAAAAATGTAACTATTTGTATTGATTGAAAATTACAAAGAAGTGCACCAGTCAGAACATAGTTGCAGAATGATTGAAAGCTAGAAATTTAGCCCCGATGTGAACGGATACTAGGGAATACAGGTTTCTAGTTGCAGGTTCTGCAGTGTGACCAAGATTGCCCTTGCTCAGCATGACCAAGTCTGATGCCCAGCGTATGAAATGTTTCCTAGAATTTTCAGCATACAAAGTGTATAAAATGCTTTGTGATTAAATTTTCCAACCTCAATCTAGTGGAAAACTAGGGTATTTATATGGTTTTGATGCATGGGATGCGGATCTGTGTGAAGATCCATGGCTGCGGGGTGAGAAAAATTTGGATCGGGTGACAGGTGTGTGCATTGACTGGATGCACAAAATGTTACAATGTATAGTGTGTAACATGATCAATATCTCTTACACTAACATTTGTAATCAACAGTGTAAGAGCTTGATATGCTGAAAAATGAAAAATGTAAAAAGAATGTTAAAGTACAAGAGTGGATCTGGATGTCTAGCCTCCGGATCTGTAGATCTGTGCTATTTTTGCTCCGTAAAGGCCTCTATCATGCATGGATATGGCTTTAGTGTGTCCATAATGTGTCCTCACATCAGCGTCTAGTGTCAACGTCTAGCATCCAGCGTCCAGCATCTAGTGTATGAAAGTGTTTACGCTGGGTTTACGCTGTTGGAATCATGTCAACGTGACTAACAGCGTATGACCTGAAAACAGTGCATTTTAAGCCCATTTTTGACATGTGAGACCCATTTTTAGAGTGGATCTGCATGCCATGGGTCATGAGGGTTCTGTGTGCCAACTTTGGGTTGATTTGGATGTCATTTTGGCCCTATTTTGGTTGATGATGCTGGGCATTACGCTGTGCAGCGTCTGAAAAGTAACCCCGGAGTCACCAAGTCAAAATGGCACATTTAAGGCCAAAATTTTGATTTTTTGGAGGTTGGGTGCTACTAGGGACCTTGGTGAAGGTCATGGGGGGTCCTTGTGCCCGATTTCAGCCTATTTGACTCAGTTTTGAAGCTCCAAAATTTGGTGACACTGATCTTTATGTTGTGCAGCGTCTGAAAAGTAACCCCAATGTCACCAAGTCAAAATGGCATATTTGAGGCTCAAATGTTAATTTTATGGAGGCTAGGAGCTGCTAGGGACCTTGGTGAAGGTCATGAGGGGTCCTTGTGCCCGATTTCAGCATATTTTGACTCATTTTTGGGCCTCCAAAAGTTGGTGATGCTAATCTGCAGCATAAGTTACAACATGAAAAAAATTTACTTAGCCAAAACCAAGCATTTTGAGCTAAAAAATTTTGATTCTAGATGCCAAAAGTTGGTGCAGTCACCTGTGGATCCTGGGGGGACCTTTCCTATTGCATAGTGAACCATCAGCACTATTTCGGAGGCCCCCAAGTTTGGTCATGTTGTACTCATGCTTGGGTAGCTGTATGACTTAACTTGAATCTTGTCTAAAAGTGCTAGGCTAAAATTTTGTGGTGTTTTCATGCACAAACAACTTAGTCCTTGGCAATGGTGCCAATGATGAGTGGCGAGGTACCCCTACACTCAACCATACGAATACAAGCGTTACAAGCGCGATCCGGTTGAACTTCGCAGACTAAGTGCCTACATGCCTTATGGAACACTTAAGGTTAATTGTTCTTTGTCTTTCCAGACTTACTCGTATATGTCACGGTTGTATGGTTAAGCAAGTCTGAGGTAAGTGATTTGTATGTCTTTTATGTTTTATCGTCTATGCTAATGAGGGATAGGGTGAAGAGACTAAGTAACTAAGTTTAACTAACTAAGTTCTAACGCCTAGCATCAGTATCTGTTCCCACTTGCCATTCACACTCTGAACCAATGCAACCTTTTGGGATTACCAAACACTATTCGTTACTGGGATTACTAAGAATAATGCACGTGCTCAAAGAAGTCGTACTGAATGCACTTAACTAGGAGTGTTGAGGGTTGAGAAAGATTAATTGACTAATAAAGCATTTAAAAAATTAACAATAAATAAAGTTCTAATAAGCTTAGTCCATGCACTGCAGGGTTTATCCAAAAATTTTGTCTTTATTTCTGTACACAAACTTGTGCTCAAGTACAATATTTTCTCAAATAAAGATCTGTTCACTTTGGGACTCCTACTGCAAGCACATGAAAATTACTCTAACTTTGGAATGGAAAAACTGCAAGAGTTTGGCTAAGGTCTAGATCTAGATGGTGAAACAAGGGAGAGCCGCCTCTTATTTATAGATTTGGCAATGCGCTACAATATTGCGTATGTGATATCGCGGGAGATGCAATATTGCGACCCATGTGATATCGCGTCCCATCACACTTGAAGTGTAGACATCTTAGGACTAGATGAGATGTCTTAGAAAAATAGGAGACATCTCACCTGAGAGTTGGGTTTTCATAATAGATGTCTTGGCAAGGTCAGACATGATCTATATGCATGGGGAAAATTTCAAAAATGCTTGTTCCAATTCAGGAAATAGCCAAAGAAAGATGGAAATAGCTAGGGATAAGGTAAGAAGACTTGGGATATAACTCAAGAACATCAATTTGAACTGAGAAAACTTTTCTAGGGTTTTTAGCTTTTGGTTTCTTATAAATATTGATGTAATTTACCATTGTTGGTGCATAACCTAAAACATGAGCAAGAGAGAGAACTCATGAGAGTTTAGGAAGGAGAGCCTATGCAAGAAGAGAGCTTGTGTAAGGAAGTTGAGTGAGAGGCAAGGAAGAAAACTTAAGAGAGGTTAGGAGAATCTCTTATAAGTGTATTTTCTTAAGCTTGTGCCCCATTGTGAGCAGTTGAGGATTAAGAAAGGATAAGTGTGATCTCTAATATCCTTGGGAGAGTTATGAGTTGAGCTTAGCTCCTCATCTTTGATGTATGTTCTATGTAATTTGAGAATTTTCTTAATAAAAGGGAGATTTTCTTTCTTTCATTGTGTTTTTTTTTTCTTTCTAAGAAATATCTACTTGGAAGTTGTGAAGGATCCTATTGGGAACTATTGAGATGCAACCCTTACATCATATTGGTATTGAAGTGAAGGTTTGATGGTTTTCACACTTCTATGTTAAAGCTTGGTGTTTTCTTTAAATGAAAGAAACATTGTTATGGATATTTGTGCATTTGCTTTTGGATATCATTCTTATTGCCTTAGGTATATATCTAAATAAGAAGACAAATAAAGAGCTTAGACAAGAGCTTTAAGAGTTTAAGAACTCCTTTAAAATTTTTGTGGTTGAAATTCAGGAGTTTTTTTCCCAAAGTAAAGTTTCAAAAGCATCAAGATCTTTCAGAGACTTTAGGAAGGGATATGGTGAAATTTAAGACTAATATGGAAAATATTTTGAGAATAATATAATGAGTCTCTTCTAGCCATCAAGAAAGGAAGGAATATGAAAGGTGTAATGAAATAGAGATTAATGATAAAGGGAGTTCTCAAGTATCTTTTATTGGAAAAAGGATTGTTCAATACTCAAAGGTTTCAAGGGAGGGAACAAAGAACTTCATAAAAGGTACCAAGATATCTTCAAAGTCCAAGATGATGTGTGCTGCTAATCAAGAGAGTTCCTACATCATAAGTCATGGGAGGTAAAGGATCAAAGCCAAATAAATAGCAAAGAATGAGGGACTTCTTCAAGGAGGATAAAGGATAGCACTAGAAGGTCACATGATATTTTTGATGATAATTTTCATGAATCTAATGTTAAGGTCATGGATGAGAGTTTACCTTTTGAGTTGGTACCTCCAAAGTGGGATTAAGAGCTTGTTTATGATTCCTTTAAAGAGGAGTGGCCATTAGAGTTAGGATCTCCTATTTGGGATCGTGAATCTTCAAGCTTTGATGTGATTAGATAGCAACATGTTAAAGATCAACTTCAACCAAAGATGTATGGGAGAAGCCATGAAGAGGTACATAAGAGTGAGCTTGACCTTGTTGATGGTAATAATGCCTCTCATGTTGAAGCTAGTGTGATGGAAAGTAGTTTTTCACTTCAACTTAGTAGTGGTTTGTTCAATGGTAATTGATGAGTCATGTTATGACATGCTCCAATATCGAATACTTGATATCAGAGCCTTAATAGAAAATACCTAATATCAGAGCCCAAGATGTGTTATCAAATAACCAATATCATAAGGTATATGTCGGCCTATAAATAAAGTACTCGAGCTCATGATTTTCATATCAGTTTTTGTCATAGTTATCAAAGCTATTGTAGTTTTTTTTCTCAAAAGTTAAAATATTTTTTGAGTGCCTACAATAGGAGTCTAAGTGTGTATGGATATTTTTTCAAACACTAATGTACTTAAGCATAGTAGTGTGACAAGAATAAAAATAAACCCTTTTAATCACCCTTGCAACATTGAGAATATATTAATGTTTCCTTGATGCATTTAATATTCATGCACTTTATTCTCTTGCACTTCACTTTAATGCACTTTAATTAAGTAGTTAATTCCTAGATGTTAATGAACACAAGAACGACCACCTCGAGCATATGTGTAGCACTTGGTAACCTAAAAAAACTTAACATTTGATAACCCAATAGGGCTATATGTGTTCAAGATGTGTCCAGGAAAGTGGGATGGGTACTTGTCTTAGGCTAGTTAAGTAGTAGATAAATTGATCCTAAATTACTTTACCTTTCATTATTATTGCAGGCAATTAAACTTACTAGACATAAAATGATAAAAATTATGTGTCTTAATTGCACTTAAACCATATCCCTAAGCTTCACAAGTGTAGTTGGGAAGACAACGAACGTTCTTTGTGACCATCTCACTTCCTAGAGGAACTAGTGCATTGAAGAACTATAGGTCCATGGAATTCAATCGGACCATGCATGAATGCCTTAGTGATTCATATGGTTGGGCATAGGGGTACCTTTTCACTCATCAATAATGATGATCATCATGATCATTATGGTGATTGTGATGGGATTAAGAGTCATGTTATGACTTTTGATGTCATTGTTAGTAAGTGGAAGACTAATAATGATAATTTTTTTTAATGATGATGGCTATTTTGATAGTCATTGTGATAAGGTCATTATTAATGTGAGTGAAGAAATCAATAATGATATGATTTTCTAGAATTTGGAGATGCTTGCTATTGATTATAGTAATGAAAAATTTGTGAAGTGTGTTGATGGAGTTGATTATCGTGGCTGTAAAATGGAAGAGTAGAATGAAGAAAATTTGCATGATGGTTCTAAGGATGCAAGGAAGCTAAATGGTGGTCTTCCAAACACTAAGAGAAAGAAGGTAAAGAAGAGAAAAAAGAAGCAAAGAAAGGATGTTGGATTAAGAAAGTCTAATCCATTTTCTTTTTCTTATTCTTTATTTATTGCAATTCTAAGTCATTATGGGGATGCAAGGGAATCATTCCAAGGAGAATATTAGATGAAGGAGGCATGGTGGGGCATAAGGTCAAGCCTTCATGAGAAAGGGAAGATCAAAACAAAAACCTCATATGATACTCATTCTCATGTTTGTAATGCAATGAGTCATGATTTCTGTGATAGCCTTGACTCATGGGGGCATTGTGCCTTCTAGCTTTTGAAAGATCATGAAGCATGACATTTTCAAGGATGGGAGAGCTAGTGTAGGGACACCTCTTTCAATCCCCTTGTTCTACCCTACATATTATGTGTCTTTTTTTTTGTTGATTTTGTTAAGGATGATTTTTGGATGTTTTGGCATGTTTTGGGGTGTTTTGGACTCATTTTGATGAGTTTAGCGGGTTTTAGGCATCAAAACAAGCATTTTTATCTTTGGCACCTACAAGTTAGATGTCTCACTGGAAGGGTAGATGTCTCAGGACTAGATGAGATGTCTCAAAAAAATAGTAGACATCTCACCTGAGAGTTGGGTTTCCATAGTAGATATCAATAGTTCAATATGAGTTAAACAAGGTTGTCCTTTGTTTACTACCATTTTTGGCATATTTATAAATGAATTAAAGGAATTGATGCTAAATGTCTCTAATCATGTTGTATGAGTGATTAGATTAATTTTTAACATGCTTCTCTTTGTAGATGATGTAGTCTTGATTACAAAATCATCTATAAGAGTAAATTGTATGCTTGAAATCCTTCATGAGTATTGCAACGATTTTGGCATAAAATTTAACATTTATAAGACTAAAATTTTATTTTGTGATACTATAAATAGAAATTACAATTTTATTCTTGGGGAAAAAACACTTGATATTTGTGAATCTTGTAAATATTTGAGAGTTGTATTTTCCAATAATGATAGTTGGAATCTCTTTATTGTTCAAAGGGTTTTAATTAGCATGTAGATTCCTATTGATTTAAGAAATAATTATGAAAAGAAACATATTTTGACATGGAAGATCATAAGAAAATTTTTTTACAGTTTTGTCTAACTTATATTATTATATGGGTGTGTTGCATGGGGAATTTCTCTTTCCACATATAATTGAAAAAAAATAGATCATGTTTAAAAATAGTTTCTTGTATGTAAATTTCAAGAAAAAATAGAGACTTCTTATGATATTTTACTTCTAGAAGCAGATTTATTTCATTTTGCAGTTGAAGCCCTTTGTCAATTTATTTAATATACTTAAAAGTTAAGTCACATGGTGGAAGTTAAGTATACTAGGGAGATAATGAATGCTACATGAAAAAATGAATGCTTACATCAAGGAAAATTATGGCTTAAGTCATTGAATATTATAATGGATGATTTTTCTTTAAATAAAAGACTATTCGAGAAGACAATAAAAGGAAAAGTCTTAGCTAAAATTTAATTAAACATGTTAGGAAAGAAGCATTTTTATTTATATTTTATTAGGGTAGGTTTATAATATAGTATTAAAAGTATCTATTCTTAACTATTCTTATTCATTTAGGTAGTCAAATTGCTAGAGCAAGAATAAGTCATTATGCATACATCAAACATAGTTTTTGTAGGTGCTTGCTGTCCACCCATGCTAGTAGGCCTTTATCTATCATGGATAATACAATCCCCATGAATGCTGATGAGTAGTAGGTACCCCATACACCCAATCATACAAATCACAAGTGTTCACTAGTGATCTAGTAAAATTTCATGGACTTTAACTCTCTAAATGCTAGTAGTAAAGATAGTGACTTAAGGATGTGATCGTTGTCTTCTTGGTTCCACTTGTGTAAGTATAAGCGTATGGTTAAGTATGAGCAAGGCATATGATTTGTATAATTTTACATCCTTCTTTATTTTAGTCTAAGTGTAAAACAAAGTGATTAAGTATTAATTAATCTAATAACTACCTAATGTCTTAAGCTATTTCCTAATACAAGTATTAGTTCCCACCTATTGTACACATCCTAAACACATTACAACACTACTAGGTTACCAATTACTCGCACTACTAGGATTACTAAGCATTAACGTTATGCTCAAGGTGGTTGTACTTATGTATATTACATAATTGTATTTAATTAACTAAGGACATGAAAGTAAATTGCATGAATAATAAAGTGCATTAAAGAAAACATTAAACTATTTTCAAATGTTGCAAGGTATTTCAAGAAGTTCATCTTTATTGCCATTACATCAAAGGATATAGGTACATCAGTGCTTGAATAAGGATCTGTACACTTCTTGACTCCTATTGTGGCCATTTAGAAAATATTCTAACTATTGCAAACATAAACTGTAAGTCATTTCCTAAGCTATTTACTAATTGATGTCATAAATGCAATGGATACGTGCATTTATATAGGTAGACTTAGATGCCATGTTGATGCATTATGTCAATAGATCATATCATGTGTCAATGGGGATGCATTGATGCATGCCCATCGACATAGCCCATTTATAATGATTCATCATATCCCCATTGTTGGTGACCATTTGGGACGCAACTGCCAACGAGTGTCCTTGAACAGGATTTAGGTGCTTGCTAGTCTATGGCAACACCAAAGCCCAGATAACTCCAAATAAACTCAGTAGTTAATGTGAGTATGTGTGTGTGCTATTGTAGCATGTGCTTATGTAAAATGAAACGATTACGTTGTGTGTGAACTAAAAATGACTTATCTTAAAGAGATTCAGCAAACTTTGCCAAGCACTGTGAGTTGTTGAGAGTTCCTATTTTGTTCAATTGCCTAGCCTACGTGGTCCTTATAATACCTACTTGTAACAAATAAAATTTTGCAAAAACATTTGAGCACAACTCTGCGAATCTACTTCTAATTTTCCCCAGAGAAAGAGATAGTTCCACAAGAAAACTAGAAATAGAACAAGATTCAATGGAAATAGACAGCAAAGAAAGTAGATTTTCATTAAGACTTCAAATATTTAAATAGGGTAAAATGATACGAGTAAACACTTCGCAATAAAGCTATCCCAAATTCAATATCTACGAATTGTTCAAACTTCCAAGGCTCAAAAGAAATTTCTTCAAGATAATCCTACTATGCTACCAAAAAATTGCTCTATAAACTATCACGTACGAGACTCCATTTTGGCTATATAATAGATGTCAACAATTGCATTCAATAGAACCTTCAAAAGACTTGACAATTTCTGATTGAATACCATGGAGATTCACTTTAAAGATAAAAAGAAGCTATTCTGGTCCCATAAAAATACAAAATATTTTCTGAACCCTCTTGACTATTGAATCATTCAATAGCATGACTACTGTAATGACAGAAAACGTCGGCAGCTGGAAATACCAAACGAGGTTCCGTGTATACAGTTTTAACCACAGATCCGTGCGAGGGCTGAGCTGGAAAGAAAACGAATCCGTGGCACCCTGAACGGTCTTGTCAATTAGATAGGGACTTACAGGTCAGTAAAACAATGAAGATTACGGATCTCTGCGTGTTTCAATTTGATTCGAGGGATCGTGAAATGGGAGGAAAACGACGTGAATGGATCGCTACGATGATAACGTCAAACACGCCGAATAGATGCTAATCAGGAGAGAAACGCGTGATTTTCAAAGATCTATGTTCCAATTTTTGAAAGAATGTATGATTTGTATGTCACGTTACAATGGGAGAGACCCCTAATAACTTGATACAAAAATGAGCACAAAACAACAAGAAAACTGTCCAGACAGAGGTCCGATCTACCTCGTAGGCCAAAGCTGGGATGCAAGGAAGGTCAAGCTCTGACGTCTGCCAATCAACTGTTTCTGATCAGTAGAGCCTGCAAACTGGGCGAGACGATCTCACAATCCTTACTCTGCTTCTTTTCTTTGAGTAGGTTCTGCTCAGGACAGCAATCACCAATGGAGAAAGTCGTGTCCCCCCCCAAAGGAATGATCTCCCTTGCTGCTAAGGCTTAAGCACACCGTGCTTTGTTCTTGCTGAAGGATGGTGTTGTTGAAAATTGCCAAAAGGTTGCTCTTTGTTTCTCTGCTCAAGGTGATAAGTGCTTCCTCGCTCAGAAAATGCTCTTGCCCTTTTGATTTGCCAACAAAAGTGATAAAATGCTCTGGTGCTCAGAAAAATGCCTCTACTTCTCTGATTTTCCAACCCTTGTATCTTTGTCAACTGAGGTATTTATAGGTTGCGACACTCTGTGAAAAAGGCACAACCCTGATGACGTGTGTCCCGCGTGTTTCGAGCACTGTTGACTTGACCATTTTAAGTCAGACTGTGACTACGCACAACACGCTCGTTTGCGTGTTGTGCGTGTGAAGAGCAGGTACATGTTGAGCGTGCTTCAATTGCTTTCAGGCTGTATTACACTCATTCGCGTTGTGTTGCGTGTATGAGCGTAATCCGGTATAAAAACAATAGGCTCAAAATTGTCTTACGCTCATTACGCAGCCGCGCGTGACGAAGCGTAAACAATGTCTAATTTACACTTGCTACGCAGCTGCACGTAACGATGTTTAAACAATGTCTAATTTACGCTCGCTACGCAGCTGTGCGTAACGAAGCATAAACAATGTCTAATTTACGCTCGCTACACAGCTGTGTGTAATGAAGCATAAACAATGTCTAGCCTTAGTGATGAAATACGCAATGATACGCACCACCGCGTAACGAGCGTAAAGACAAGTTATTCATGCATCACGAGAAAAAGTGTCGAACTGTTGTGCTTCTCTGGACTCTACCTTCGACTATTTTGGAGCTTATTACGCTCATTACGCTGCTGTGCATAATAGAGCGTAAACTTGACCTTGAATAAAGCTGATGCGCGCTCTCACTTGAATTGCGAATCTCTTCCTGAGGCCGACTCGTAATTTTCATGGTGTTTCAATGGCCCCTCTTTGTTGACGGTTAGAGGGCTTGCTCGAAAGACGTCGATAAAGAATGCGAAACACCGAATTGGTAGAAGCAAGAACAGCGTCCATCCATGGCTACTCAAGTGTTGCCCTATCAACATGGAAGAGCACTGCCGGGAGGCATGGGAGATAGAGGGATATAACTGGAAATAGGTTCGGGGAAGGTGCAAAATGAGTTATGATGGTAGGGGCATGAAATACGCTCGTACGCACAGAAATGTACGTTCATTTATGTCAACAGGAATGCTTTCAGACGAGCGTAGTGTGTCAATTTGAGATTTCTCTGTTACAGATTGTAGTAGGAATGCTTGTAGAAGGAGCGTTGCACATCACTTCTGCGATGTCTCTGCTAGCATGATTGAGGGAAATGAATACTTGCGTATGTAGGTTTTGCGTATGGGAACCGGGTGGTGGGGATGAAGGAAACAAGAGCTAAGGGTAGGATTGTGAGAGGTATTGGCGTGCAGAGCTAAGTGGTCGGGCAAACCTGAGCAGCCATTTCAACACGTTGTTGCACTTCACCGCTCAGATGGACGTACCCTTTGAACGACATCCTCCGACGCAAGTAACCTGCAACCACAGAAGAAAATAGAGGGTGCCATTGCTCATACGGACAAGAGGCAAGATTGTTGAAACGAGCATCGTTTGATGCGAGATAGAGTGAGTAGGCCATGAGTAAGGAGCTGAAGCCGCTAATCCTGACGATTGGCCTAGCATATCTTCGCCAAGAGGCATTAGACACAGTGCAGTTGACTGGTTGTACAAGGAACCAGCCAGATGAATTTGCGAAGCTGGCATCCGATGGCGATGATTGGCGGAGATCGCCGGAGTCATTGTCGACGAGGATTTTGTCGAGGCTCTGGCAGGCGAGACTAAACTCTCAGAGGTACCACTGCTACAGAGGGCGCAGTGACGGCATCTCTGAGGGATCAGTAAGATGTCTCTCAGCTTATCCGAGGAATCAATAGGATGCCAGTGGGGTGGCGACACTAGGATTGTCCCAATATCCCACCCCGTCTGTTGTGCAACTGTAGAAAGATGATCACGCTTGCTTGATTTACATGACGGCAGCCTGTAAGTCCCAGTTTTAAGTCCTGGTAGACTGTCGTTACTGGTTTTAAGTCCCAGCAGACCATGGTCCCAATTTAAAGTCCGGGCAGACCGAGAAGTGCTAGTTTTATGTCGTAGCAGACAATGGTATGTCTGATTTATGGTCTCAGCAGACCGTGCTGTGGATGCCAATTTCACGTCATGGCCCAGGGATGAATCTATGCTAGTTTTATGTCTCAGCAGACGGCTACGTACCTGTGCCAGTTTAGCATCATGGCGGACGCGTGCAAACGGTGCCAGTTTTTTGTCTTGGTAGACCTGTACAACACTACCAGTTTTACGTCGTAGCGGATGGTTACAACTTGCCAGTTTAGCGTCATGGCGGCCGCGTGCAAGGCATGTCAGTTTTACGTCGTAGCGGACAAACAGTGCTAGTTTAACGTCGTAGCGGATGCTCATTTCCAGTTTAACGTCGTAGCGGATGAGTACTACCATACCTGTTGTCGACACCGTAGATGCTACTAGATGTAATATCGCTTCAAGTATACATGATTTACAGGGTTTGCTAATTTGTTTCCGTTGACGTCTGCTAATTTGAACGATCCGTTGCTGTATGCGTCGATCACCAAGAAAGGGCCTTCCCAATTCGCCGAGAACTTGTCTGCCGGCTCACGCACAGCTTTGAGGACTAGGTCTCCTTGCTTGATTGGACGTTGCTGAAGGTTGTGATGATGCTTCTGTCTCTTTTTATCTTGATATTTCTCAATCGTCTCAAGGGCCTGTATCCACTTGTCTTCTACTGAATCCAGATCTGCAATTTGAGACTTGGTGTGTTGAGCCTCATTTATAACCGCTGAGAGGACCATTCTCAGAGAATGGATTTGCAACTCGAGAGGCAGCACTGCTTCAGATCCGTACACCAGGCTATAGGGCGTACTACCCGTAGCTGTCCTACACGTAGTACGATATGCCCATAGCACATAGAGGATCTGTTCGTGCCACCACCTTTTGTTGTCGTCGAGCATTTTCTTGAGCAGATTGATGATTACTTTATGCGTTGCTTTAGCTTGACCATTCGCTTGTGGGTAATAAGGGGAAGAAAAAGATTGTCTAATGTTTAGGTTGTCACAGAAGGATTTGGTTTCCGTACTACTAAACTGTGGCCCATTGTCAGTCACAATAGTCATTTGGAGACCAAATCTGGTTACTATATTGTCCAAAATAAAATGGCAAACCTATTGGGATGTGATTTTCCGTAGGGGGACAGCTTCTACTCACTTCATAAAATACTCAGTAGCGGTAATAATGAAGCTATGCCCTGTAGAAGATTTTGGCGCGATGGGTCCTATGATGTCCAGTCCCCATCGTTGAAATGGCCATGCTATCTGCATTGTATGCAATTCTGTGGGTGACACGTGTATGAGGTTTGCGTGACGCTGACACGTGTCACAGGTTTTAACCTTTGTTAGGCAATCTTTTTCCATGCGTGGCCAGTAGTATCCCAAGCGATGGATTTTTAGGGCCATAGCTCGTGGTGCTATGTGGCCGCCGCACAGTCCCTCGTGAACTTCGCCAACTATACGCTACGCTTGGCTGTTGTCGACGCAAGTAAGCAGCACACCATCAAAAGAGCGTCTACAGAGAGTACGGTCTCCAATGATGATGTACTGCCTAGCCCGCTTGCGAATCGCGTCTTTCTGTGTGCGTGTTAATGCAAATGGTAGCTCACCCTGTAAAAGATAAGTTTTAATGTCATCGTACCATTCAGGCGTGCTTTCCTTGAGAAGAGAGGAGATTTGCGTCGCCTGAATGATAGGGTCTGCACAGTCTATAATTAATGCAGGGTAGGTGTTAAACAAGTGTGAAGGCACGTGTAAAGCCAGGGTGGCCAGTGCGTCGGCCAGCGTGTTGTCAGTGCATGACACGTGTTGGGCGTCGAAGGTCGTAAATTGCCTCAGAAGATCTTTAGCCTAATCGCAGTAAGGCTGCAAATGTACAGCTTTGCAGGCATAGACTCCAGTGATTTGATTTATGACAAGCATCGAATCGCCCCTAACCACCAGGTGTTGAACATTGAGTTCACCTGCAGTTAGTAATCCCCTGAGGAGCCCCTCATACTCTGCTACATTGTTCGTACAAGGGAAGGTCAAGCGATAAGCGTGTAGATGCACATCCTCAGGCGATAGTGTAAGAACAGTGGCAGCACTGCCGCTTCTAGCAGTGGAAGCTCCGTCGAAATATAACGTTGCTTCGAGGCCTGTCGAGATAGGGCTTAAACTATGTACATGTTCGTCTGGGAACTCTGGCTCTATGGTTGCTTGATTGTTAATCGGTGAAGTTATTAACTGGTCAGCTATCGCTTGGCCTTTCGTGGATGATTGACCAATATAGTGCAGATCGAATTCTGCCATGATAGCCTTCCAGCGAGCTATTTTACTACTCTCATATAAGCTATGCGTAATGGCTCTAAGAATTTTATTTTTACAGATGACGTTAACTTGACTACGAAAAAGATAATTCCTACATTTCTTAAGCATAAAAACTAATGCTAAGCAATTACACTCAACGTCGTTGTACCTCGTTTCGTACGCACATAGAGCGTGACTCAAGTAGTAGATGGGCACTTCCGACCCATCATTTCTCTTTTGACAAAGCAACGCTGCTATTACTACGTTCAAAGTTGCGAGGTAAATGTAAAATGGCAAATCCCTTTGTGGCGGGAAAACCGTAGGTAAATGTTGTAGTTCCTGTTTAATGCTATCAAATGCACGTTGGCAATCCTTCGTCCATTCGAAACTAACCCCCTTCTTTAGCAAATGTTGCATAGGGTGCAGCTTGTCGGTTAATCTTGAGATGAATTGGCGTATGAACTGCAAGCATCCCTGTAACCCACGTAATTTCTTGAGGTCTGTTGGAGGCGTTAACTCGACAATGGCTTTGACCTTATCAGGGTCAACTCGTATGCCGGTTTCCGATACCACAAACCCCAGCATGCATCCGGTTTTGACTCCGAATACGCAGTTCTTTGGGTTAAGCAGGAGCTCGTATTTGGAGGATCTTTTAAGGACTAACTCCAGGTCCCCTGAATGATCCTCCAACTTCAAAGACTTGACAGCTATGTCGTCTACGTAATCATTCAGCCTTCCTAGGAGGTAATCGCTGAAGATGTATGTCATGGCCCGTTGGTACGTTGCTCCAGCGTTCTTCAGGCCAAAAGGCATCATAGTATAGTAGAAGATGCCCCAGGGCGTCATGAACGTCGTGGTCAGTTGATGTTCTGGGTTAATGTGAATCTAGTTATAGCCTGAAAAGCCATCCATGAAGGACAGAAGCGCATGCCCAGCTGTTGTATCCACTAGCTGGTCGATACTCGGCAACGGGAAGTTATCTTTGAGTGTGGCCTTGTTCAAATCCCAGAAGTCTATGCAGATGCATATACTTCCAGTCTTCTTTGAGATGACTACAATGTTAGATACCCAATCCGAGTAATCGAATGCACGGATGAAACCAGCCTACTATAGCTTGGTGATTTCATCACGCACAGCTAGCGTGATCTCTGGCTTGATCTTACGTGCCTTTTGCCGAACTACTTTAATTTGTGGGTCTAGGATAATGTTATGCTGGATTAACCTAAGATCTAACCCAGGCATATCCTTGTATGACCATGCAAAGACAGTAATGTTGTCTTGCAAGACCCATTTTATAGCGTTGTGAATTTTTTGGTCTAACAAAGAACTGACTTTGAGTGTTTTAGTCTCACCCTTATGTGTAACGATAGGGACCTCATCAAGGGGGTCTTCGGTTATATCCCCAACCTCCAGGTCTAGCGTGCGCATCGACTGTTCTGGCCATTCTGGGGACATCTCCGACGCAGCTATAGTTACGCCTTCTAAGGGGAGGTTAACGTCTATAAACGTAGGATCGAATCGCCTAACTACCTTTCCATATGGGCCAGTCAGGGTTAAAAGTGTTGATAGTGTTACGTCCATTTGTTGTTTGTCCTTCAAAATCACAAAGTATGTAAACGGTTAGGAAGGAGATGACATGATGGCTAGCAAATGTGGAAAGCTAACAGAATTTTGAATTTTGCAAGTTGTAATCAATGCTACCCGATTACGAGGCGATAAGATGTGGTAGTTTAACGTCATTTCGGATAGTGGAGCATGCGATACGAGTCGCATTAATGTCCTGATTTTTGGGTTCCATTTTAGGAAGGTCCCACTGCAATCGGATATTAAGTAAGCGATCTTCGCATATAAGTAGAAGGCTTTTTGGTTAGAACGGACTGTTGGCTATTGTGAGTTCAAATTCGTAAGTGTTACCTAGCAAGGGCAAGGAGAGCAAAATATTTGAAGGTGCAAAGCTGTGCAAGTGTTGAAGCTATGATAATGGCGCCTAAGATGAAGAAGAAGAACACTAAATTGGCTAAAATCGACGAGATACAAGAGAACCTGGAGCATGTTCAAAAGGCCTTGGTCGAAGTGCGCGACCCGACACCTTTGAACCGGTAGGTCATTCCTTGCATGCTTGTGCTATTTCAGCATTTGTGTTCTACAGCATTCTTCATGTAAATGTGGGTTTTTGGGTTATGGACCTTGCGTTATAGTGAGGGTTTGACATGGTTGCGTTTATCACCGTTGTCAGAGACAGACCTTGCGCTGTTGCAAGGGTTTGGGCGATTTCCACATAGATGGCTAAACATGATGTGTAACGTTTCTGTATGAATGATTCAACTGCAAATCTAGGCGTTGATTTATGTAGCACGTTTTCTGTACAGTGTCGTGCTGAAGCCTATTCTGATTGTGTTAGAACTCATTGGGGTTTTGTGTTGGGTAAACCCCATCGTCCCCAATGTCCCTCCTCCGCACACACGAGTGCAGGGGAAGGCCATCTGGTTCTGAAAGGGGGCGCTGGAGTTTCTGCAATTCTTACTGCACAACTTCAACATCATTGTGTGGTCTAATGTGACTGGCGATGTTGTCGGTGCCATTTTAGAACACCTGTTGGTGGGGTCTGCAGAGGGGATTCTGGCTTACTTGACAGACGGGGCCATCGACACGGGTCATCTTGAGGACCAAGCGCTCAACGCCCGAGGCCTGAGGAATTTACGCTGGATCTAGGAAATGACCCGTTTTAGCTGTTATCATGCGTATAACACACTGTTCATGGCTCGCCATGTTTCAACCTATTTCCAGAACCCACAAGGCACGGTGTACTACGCGGGCGGGTAAGTAAATTCTGCCAACTGGATTGTTTTTGTCACTGTTACAATGTCTGTTATTGATGTGAAATGTAAGAGAAGTCCATGTGCTAAATGTAAGTTAAACCTACGCTGTATGGTACAGGTTTTTCATACATGATAACAGGTTAATTGGCGATGGTGATGCGTTGGCCTGGGCCAAAACGACAATAATGGCGTTTACCGCAACTAACAACATGCGTGCTGGTGTTATAGGGTAAATTGGCCATGAGATGTGCGAGTATCACACCCGTTACGAGCACCCTTTTAAGAATTGTGAGGAACTCGGGTGGCTGCATGATGACTGGACCTCAAATTCACCCCTTACAGTTGAGAACGTACAAAGGGACCTACCACCATTCCCTTTGCCCTTCGAACCTGGTAAGGCCGCTGCGTGTTCTAATGTTATGCGTATAGTTGTGAGTCATGGATATTATGTAATAGCATTTCTATTTGACCTGTGTTTTATACTGTTTAGTCAAGGAATCCCGAGAGATTACCCTTACGATTTTTGGCCGCGAGGCGAGGGATGTTCTCTTCTATTATGGCGATATTAAGGAGGCACAGCATTGGCTCGGCCACTCGGTGGCCCCAGTCGCAGTGACCACCAAGATCCAGGAAGTAGGGCTAATGCACCTATTTTTGGCTGTGACCTCTGATGTCTTTGCCAGTGAAATGATAGCCTTGGTCAACTCCTTCAGCGAGAAAGCGGATCGTTTTTGCACGCGCGTGCATAACATGCGCGTAAACTTCAATATTGACGCTCAACTCTTCGCGGACCTGTTTGGCGTCCCCTCGAACGGCCTTCCCGTAAAAGTGAAGATCAAGAGGAGCGCTAAAGTCGAGGAGTGTCTGAAGGAGTGGGTGACTATCCCAAAAGAGACCAAGGGGTTTCCTTGTGAAAAATTCGAGATGGGGACTGCCAAGACACTTTATCCCCTTTTTCGGGCCCGGACCTTCCCTAAACCCCTCTCACAGGGGAAGTTCTTTCTGGTAGAACAGACCCGTATTATGTGAGAGGTTCTGGAGGAGGGAGCCTGGTTCGATTGGGCAAGTCATTTTGCCAAGGGACTGCACAGTGAAATGGTCAAACTTCGCAAAAAGCTCGAGTCCCGCTTCAATGTTCATTACGCCTTTTTCATAGCTTGCCTCCGGCGGTTTGCTAAGTTTCTGGTTATCCAAAGAAATGGGGTCTAGGCACAACAAGACCGAGACCAACTATCCAGACCTTGGATAACCCACATTCTCAGCACTACCTGTGGGTAGGATCCGCCAGAAGGGATCGGGGAGTTGTTGTCTGTAACGACTAAAGACTTGGCGGCGCCCCAAGTGCAAGGCCTCGACAGCGTAGGCGGGATAATGCCCACTTACACCGGTGATGCCTCGCGAGGGAAATGCCTGGCGGAGGAAATTTTGGAACCGGCAGCTTGGCGCAAGAGGCTCAGCATAGCAGAGGCCCCTGGGGGTGATGCAGGCCAAACTGTTGGGGTCAAGGTTCAGCAAAACAAGCCTCCGCTTAGTAAGTGTGAAAGGATTGTAGTACGCAATGCTTTATTTATATGGTCTGGAATTATATGCTAACGTGCGGTGGTGTAAACAGCAAAAATGACAGGGCAATTGACCCCTGAGATAGGGGCAATGATACTAAGCCGTGGGGAGGGGGCCTCAATTTTGGAAGAAGAGGCCCTAGCTGTTAATGTGAACCGTGTGCAGGTTCCAGTGCGTGAGGAGGCCCCAGTTGCTAGAATTAGTGACACACAGACTCCAGTGCGTGAAAGGGAAAAAGATACGAAAGATGTTGATGGAATCGCCACTGTCATCGGCAGAGGTAATGAGTGCGTTAGCATGTTTGTAGGATCTTGTTAATAGATGGAGTGTCTAACCGAATTACGCTACAGGGGAAGATGATGCGTCGACGTCTGCTGCTGTGAGAAAAATGTGGTGAGACTTCCCCGACAAATTTGCCTTCATGGAAGGCGTCGTTAATGACATGATCGAGCGTTTGGAGTGCGTCAAACCTGGCGTTGGTATGTTATAGCCGTAATGAGTATACGACATAATGTCTTAGTAATGTGTCATCCATATTGATGCTTTTTTTCTGTTAGGAGCTGACCTCCGATGGGATCTCGCGGAGCCCATTGATTTGGACATAGCGGAGCCCCCATCTGATGGGGCAGTCGTGCCACGCCACATTTATGAGGAAATGCGTAAATGTGTGTTATGCTCGACACGCTCTGTATGGGAAAGTAGGGGCGTTAATGAAAGCTTGTGGAAAAAGCTACAGCGGTCGGAGCAGAGGGTTGAGTCCTTGACCAAAGAAGTCGAGGACCTAAGGGCACGATACGAATTCCTACAGGCTCGAGTGACGGGGGATGAAGACTGGCGTACTGCTGTTGTTGATCACTCCCATTATTGGACAGCCATCAAGAACAGCATACAGACCAATTGGGCGTTAGTAGAGCAGAGGATGCAAATTGAGCTTCTAGCTCAGAAAAGCCAGGACTGGAGGGACTACTGCGCCAGCGTATAGGAGTGGGGGCAGAAGGAGAAGGACCACAAGCACCTATATAAAAGGGAAAGTGTCGCCTATCGAAAACACTACCGTGATTCTGCCATCAAAGCTCGATCCCTGGAGGTTTTCATGGACACCATCAGAGCGTCCGAAGCTTTTAAGAAGTTTGAAGAGCAGGTGACCGTAATTGCGTCCCCGGAGAGGGCAATGGTTTTCCCTAGAAATCAGGCTACAATCCCTACCTTCTTCCCGGATCCACCCCGCTGGAGTAGCGTGGAGAAGGGGAAGGTAAAAGCTGGAGCTACATTGGGCGAGGATGTGTGGCTAGACCCGACGGAGGATGAGATTATGCAACGCCTGTGGGCTGGCCTGGACAAGCTCCCCTTTGCTATGGAAGTTGGGCCGTCACGTGTAAGTTTATGTATGACTTAGTTGGGAAGTTTTCTGACTAGCTTTGTCTATTCTAATTTTTGATGTCATTTGTGTTTAGGTACTAGAAGAAGATAGGGGAAATACGCCAGCTGAGGGGCTAGGAGAGGAAATAGAGGAAGCAGAGGAGGAACGGAATGATGTAGAGCGTTCTCCTGTGAAGCCAGTGCTGGAACGAGAGCCTCATGAAGGGGCAATCTTTCATGAAGGCATAATTCCCAGAAATGATGACCCACTGGAGGACGACCTTTTGGGGCTAGACCCGGAGTTAAGAGATACTGGTGACAGTGGTAGCAGGAGAAATGCGTAATTATAATTTACGCATAGTTTTGTTAATGTCGAGTGCAATATCATTTTACAAATGACTGGAAAGACATGTTATAAAACTTGGTGGATGCGTTAAATGTCAGTTACATATTTTTTTATTTTGTTTTTGCATTTTGCCGATAGAGTGTGAGTGTAATTGTTGAAAAGTTCACCTAAGTGATAATGATAGAGCGTAACTAGTTTAAGGTCATTGCAGGCCAACATATGAGTTTGCGTAAACTAACTACGTACAACGGTATGAATAGGTTGATTTTGTATAACTATTTTAAGGTCGTTGCGGGCCAGAAGCGTAAAGTAAAGAAAGCGTAAATGGTGGTAACGCATCTTCCTGTGTAACTAGTTTAAGGCCGTTACGGGCCAGAGGGTAACTGCATAAATGATGATAGTGAATAATCCTGCATTACTAGTTTAAGGTCGTTGCGGGTGAGGACTGCGTAACCACATAACAGAATATAATCCTGTGTAAGTGCGTAAAATAATGTGAAGGAGTAAATGAGGCGGGCACAATAAAACACGCAAAAACAAATGCAAAGCATAAATACAGAAAGCGAATGTAGCGTAAAAGTGCGTTGAAATAAAAGAAGCTATTGGATGGGGAATGCGCTAACTTACAAGAGAATGGTTGATGCACGCAGAAGACCCTTGTTCAACCGTCGATACGCAATTGTCTCCTAGCGGCTTTTACGTTAAACACTACATAAGGGCGAGGAGGCTTATGATCTGCCTCCTCTACGTTGCCGTCTGGAAATGGTAGGTCAGCCCAAACTAAACTGTCATTGTTGCTGTTGGTTTGTTAAGGGGTTTGGAGATGGGTCTGATCGTCAATCGTCTCTACCTCCGAACCCTGTTCCTCTTCAATGTTGTTGACAGTCCTGGGGGTAAGTTTATCACCGCGTATCACAACCTCCCCTTCGGCATAGGGAAGGTGTATCTCCTGATGTATCGGTGATGAAACCGCCCTTAGCTGAGCTAACCACGGCCTCCCCAAGATCAGGTTGAACCCTAGCATCTCCTCGACAACAAGGAAGGTGGCCTCTATTGGGAACTGGTCACCCGCCACAAACTCGATGGGCACCGTCCCCCTGACCTGAACTCGTGCCCCGTTGAACGATTTTATACAGGCCGTTGTTGTGGGAGTGATCTGGTCGACTAGTCCCAATCTATCCACAATGGAATAGGGAATGACGTTGGTGGCTGCGCCATCATCCACGTGCACTCTCCGGATCTGGTATTGACTGACCCGGATAGTGATAAACATGTGTTCAGTTGTCACCTGACCTTTCTCTGGATCATCTTTGATAGATCCATCATGGAAGGTCAGTGAGGAAGGCGTAGGTTGCTCAGCTTCGGGAGGAAACATGATAGCATGTATCACTTCCTCCTCCATTGGCAAGCTTTCATCCATTGATATAGATGTCAGCATGCGAACCATAGCCTCTCGGTGTTCGTGAGATGTCATCAGTAAGTCGTACAGGCTTAGCGTTGTGTTCTTTTGCTTAAGAGCTTGTTTGACCTGCGTGAATGCAACGAGGAGGTCCTTCTCTCAGCTGGGTTGTTTATCTCCCTTGTCCTCCTCCATTCGGCCCAAGAGATAGATCTCTCGAGGTGGAGCGGTGTCAGTGGGAGGGTTGTTCTTTTTCCTGCCAAGAGAAG
>MNCI01017017.1:2334-14309 GCA_015680685.1 Gnetum montanum | reverse complement strand
ACCTTGAATGATTTTGATGTTATAAATGATTGGCCTCTATGATTGAAATAGTGTAGATGGACTTCCATATGGTAGATAGTGTTGTCACAAATAGGTTATTGACATGTCTACCATTGGACTCTATGTTTGCATTAGTGGGGTGGGCTTCCAAGAATGCACATAGAGCATATACTAATGGAGTTGATAAGTTGTATGAGATCTTCACTACTAAACAAATTTGTTATATTCATGGTGATTTTACTAATAAAGAATATATATATTTTAGGTGGCTAGTCTAAATTTTGTAGATGGATTTCCTTTTTATTTTGAGTATCTATATGTCTTATTGGTGATTCTTATTTGGTTGCACATATAGTTTGTATTAGATTTTAATTTTTCTTAAGAATCACCAAAGCAAGTTCAAATTACATAGTTTCATATGCATGTAAAGATTACTTGTATACTAATTTTTGAATTTAGAATAATATTGAATATAGTTTCTAAAACTCACTATTAGTGTTATATAATCCTACTTGATTCTACTTATGAAAGAATTTATGACTAAAAAACTAATTGATTGAGAATGTCTTAAGAAGCCAATTGATGACTCTTTAAATGTCTTAATATATTTTTTTTAGTTACAGCATTCTTGTATCTTCTATGATTATATTTTAGTTTTTATATTAAAATACTTTAATGGTCATGTTAAAGGATAAGGATTTATAAAGTGTAATGATATGAAAGATTCACTACTATAATTTGCAAGTGCCTACAACCTTGCAATTGCAAATGCTTATGTCAAGAAGAGGATGAAACATTTAATTACATACAAGAGTGGTATGGATAAAACACAAATTGATTATTTTTTGCTACACAAGAGAGACTTAGCAATGTGCAAAGACTACAAGATCATACCTAAAGAGTGCCTTGCAACTTAGCATTGACTAATGATCGAGAATTTTGCTATACAAAGCTTTAAAGGTAGCATGAGAAAAGGGACTAAATTCATAAAATGGTGAAATCTGAAAGAAGATAGCATTACCTTATTTAGAGAATAATTACTTCATGAAGGCATTTAGAATTAGGATTGTTCTATAAATTTAATTTGGGGCCAAATGGAAAGTTGCATTCAGAAAATTGGAATTTGGTAAAACAAAAGATAAAAAATACATCCCAAAGGAGACATGTTGGTGGAGTGATGAAGTGCAACATGCCATCCAAAATAATAAAAGATGCTTTAAGGAATGGCAGCAAAGTAGTAGCTAGGAAATCAAGGTAATATACAAAATGGCTAAGAAGGAGGAAACTTTAGCAGTAGCTAGAGCCAAACATAAGGCCTTGAATAGCTTTTATGAAAAATCAAGACAAGGAAAAAAAATCTATTTGTAAATTGGCAAAAATGAGGAATAAGAAATGCAAGAATATTGATAATGTCAAATGCATCAAGGAAACAAATGAAAGAATTTTGGTAAAAGATAATGAAATTTTGGATAGGTGGAAAATTTATTTTTAAGAATTATTAAATGAATATTTTCCAAGAAAAGACATCAAAGAAGAAGAACCAAATCTTGGTTTCATTAATGAACTTTCCTTCTCTAAGGAAAAGATAGCCTTATCAAAGATGAAACATGAAAAAGCTATTAAAACAAATAATATTCCTATAGAAGCTTAAAAAGCATTGGAAGATACAAGAGTTTTTTGGATGACACAATTATTTAACAAATTTTGAAGGATGGAGAAATGTCCCAAGAATTAGAAAAAAAGCTTTGTTATTCCCATTTACAAAAATAAAGGAGATGTAAAAAATTGTGCAAACTATAGAGGGATCAAGCTAAGGATCCATACTATGATGCATTGGGAGAAATTCGTAGTGCAGTGTCTAAGACTTCAACCAATAGTATCAAAAAATCACTTTGGATTTATGCCATGGAGATATATTATAGATGAATTTTTTAAACAAAAATTGATGGAGAAATTCAAAAATATAGAAAAAATGTACATTTGATCTTCATTGACTTGAAAAAAGCATATGAAAAAGTGCTTACAGATTTTATTTAGTGGACCTTGTAGAGCGAAAACGTCCTTGATAAATATATTAAAGTGATTGAAGACATGTATGAAGGAGATGTCACTAAAATTAGAATAGCTTATGGAATGACATCTAATTTTCTAGTAACATTAAGACTATATCTAGGGTATACACTTCTCTTTTACTTATTTGTCCTTATAATAAATGAATTTAATAAAGAAAATTCAAGATATAATCCCTTTGTGTATGTTATATGTAAATGGTATTATGTTGGTGGATACAGTTTAAGAAAATATTGTTGCTAAAATGGAGAAGTGAAGACATGTTCTAGAATCAAAAGGCTTAAAAATTAGCAAACGTAAAAGAGAATATATGGTATGCAATTTTAATAACAACATAAATAGTGGTTAAATAGATATGATAATTCAAGGCAAAAAAAAGCCCCTCACTACAAATAGTTTTTCTACCTAGGATCAATCCTCTAGCTAGATGGTGAAATTGATAAACATATTAGAAATAGAATTGAAAAAAGATGGTCAAAATGGAGATAAGCTAGTGGTGTTTTATATGATAAAAGAATACTAATAAAATTAAAAGGGAAATTTTCTAGAACAACAATCAAGCCTTCTATCTTATATGGTGCTAAATATTAGATAGTACAAAAGAGAAATGAGCAACAAATTAGTGTGAAATGCAAATGATTCAATGGAAGTTGAATGCTACTAGAAAAGATAAATTACATAATACAAATATTAGAGAAAGACTTGGACTAGCTTCTATATTAGATAAGCTACAAGAATATCAACTTAGATGGTTTGGACATGTACAAAGAAGATTAGACAATGAGTATATAAATAAAGGTTGCTACATCATTGTTCTAGGAAAGCCATGAAAAGGAAGACTAAAGAGGACATGGGAAAATGATCATAGATGATTTGAAGAAGCTACAAATAAATAAGGATCTAGCTCGTCATAGAGGTAAGTGACAACAAAGAACTCATGTAGCCAACCCCATTTTGTTGGGACAAGGCTAGGATGATGATGATGGTGATGATATTAAAATATTTTATTAATTCATTAAATTTCAACTTTATTTTTATTTTTTAAATTTATTCCTCAAGTTAATATTTCTAATTTATGTACGTAAATAAATTAAGAAGGACATAATTTAAGTAAATTAGGTATTAGATTAAGTTAGGTCATTACACTATATTACTAAAAGTTTGTACTTAAAAGATGAGCCTTGAGTATTAAATGAAGTTAGAGAAAGCTATTATATCTAAAGCAAGTTGAGCTTAATGTTTTTGTGGAAAACCTAAATGACAACTTTCTTCCTCCTTTAGCTAAGCTTTAATGTTCTCTTTAGTTGAGTACTTAGAAGCATTAATAGTAGAGAATGAATAATGAATATAACTTTTCATATTACAATGATGATGACCGGATAGGTATCCCTACGCCCGATCATACGAATATGAGCGTTCACGCATGATCTGGTCAAACTCCATGAATAGGCTAGTTGTGGTATCTAGATCATTACACGTTGATAGTAGTTCGTTGTCTTCCCACCTGGACTAGTATTTGCTTTGTCACGTATGGTTTAGTCCAGAGTGAGGCGTATGATATGATCCTAAACTAATGCTACTCCTAGAGACAATGGAGAATAATATTGATTAGACTAATGAGTAATAGGAAATGAGTCTAAGCTAGCCTAAGTGCAATGAGTATCCATTCCTTAATCATCCATACACATCTTGGACCTCGTGCATGACTACTACTAGGATTACTAAGCACAGATCCTAGGTACGCTACTGGGTTGCCAAGTAGTCACACTTAAATGCTCGTGATTAAGTCGTACTCATTCTGCATTTAACAATAGGAATAGTAAATGACTTTTCAGTCACTTAAATTACACTATCAACCAGAAATTACACTTAAGTTAGTCACTTAGTTATCTCTCTCTCCTCCCTTATTAGCAGCAAGACATAAAAACATAAAAGCTATAAAAATCGTATGCCTCAAGCTTACTTAACCATACAATCGTGACATACAGGTAAGCTTGGGAAGATAATGATCAACCAACCCATCCTTGTTCCACAAAGGTGCATAGGCACTTAGTCCTTGGAATTCAATCAGATCGTGTGTGAAATGCTCGTATTCGTATGGTTGAGCATAGCGTACCTCGCTCCTCATCATTAGCACTGTTGCCAGGGACTTAGTTGTTTGTTCACTAATTAGAACATAGAAAATCATTCACATTGTTGGAATGAATCCTTAGGGTTGATTGAGAAAATAATCAACAAGAATACATTGCACACTGAACAAAAAAGTATGTCTTCTTCTTCATATGAAAGCGCCTCACCACCTAGCTCTGAAATAGGAAACAACTGGCGGCATAATACATGACGTTGATCTGCCAGTCCCTCAATAAGTTCAAGTTGTATATATTCATCTCAATGAGTATATACTAGACTTTACCTTTATCCTATATCAAGATGAACAACTGCATTGATGAGACTTAAAGGGTAACATAGTGTTACCTACCAATTGTTTAGTCCCAAGCATGCTTCTTCATGCTCTCACATGAATTGGCATGCCGTACTTACATGTAGAATACATTATGCAAGACCATGATTCAAGAGAATACCGTTCCACAAAGGCACAACATCAAAGGGACTTGCAACAAGAGAGACATCATAAGTCTTTGAAGGGTAAGCGGTCCCAAGATGCCCCACATATCTTAAGAAAAAATGAGGATGGTGAACCTACCTTAGGCAGTCGTCAATACAACGATGTTCCTCCCCTTGACTTTGACGAAGGCGTTGTGTATCAAAACCTTCATTCCACTATTAATAACCTAGATTCTGATACCCATGGGCACAAAGGGTCTGAGAAAGGAACACAGACATATGATAAAGGTGGACATTCCGATTGCAATCGTGATTGAGGCTGTGACTGTTGAAGAAAAAGTAGCAGACATTGTCATGGTGATGATTCTCCTTCTTCACTTTCATCATCTTCTTCACCTTCTCCTTTAGTATTCAAATGTAGTCATAAAGAAAAAGACCATGGGGATAAAGGTAGGTGAAGTGAAAGGCATAGGTAAAATAACCAGGAAAGGGGACGAGGGCACTCTAGAGGGTCATGACATAGAAAAAGGAAGAGTAGGGAATAACGTAGACATCATAGATGCCATGGACGAGACACTTATGATGAACCCCTACTCGCTACTCAAAGTATGTTAGACATAACTAGGGCTATTAGAATTCCAACAAGGCACTAAAAAGATAGTAGGATCAAGAGATTAGATATGAATAATATCCCATGATTTGAAGGGGGATACAACGTTGATCCTTAGAATCACTTACAAGCATTTCATAATGCATGTGCCTTACAAAACATAGAGAATGAAAGGAAAAAACTTAAGTTGTTCCCCCGAATACTAGTTAAAGAAGTAGAAAGTTGGTACTAGTCCTTAGAACCAGAATCCATTGATAGGTGGAGTACTATGTTAGAACTATTTAATGACAAGTACCAAACGTACTCTCGAGTGTCTAACTTCCGAAAGCAAATCCAAGGCTGGAAACAAGGAGGACATGAAAACTTCAATCTTGCCATGGGCCGATACTATGCACTGTTACATCGTTTTCCTAGCCATAGTTATTCGCAAAGGGATCAACTACGCCATCTCATGGATGGGCTTAGGCTCAAAATGAGAAGAATCCTTGGGACTTATGCCCAAGGAAGACTATTCGAGTTTAGGTCCCATCAAATTCAAATACTATTGGAGCAAGTTGTTATGGAAAAGGGTGAGCTACGAAAGAGAGAAAGTGCAGAAGAGTATAACTGAGATCCTTCCCTTTGGAAGAGGGGAGTAAGAGTTTATGAGAATGAAGAAGAGTCACCGCTTGACGAGAAGGTGAATAGGAAAACTTTGCCTATCCAAAAGATGACGTTAGAAGTTTTGGCAAAGGTAGATCAAATGTGCGATTCCCTAGATAATAGATTTCAAACTGTTCTTAAAATAGTAGAGGATTCTATAGAGTAAGGTAGTGAGAAAATAAAAAAAGAGACTGAACATGCACGTAGTAAGGGTAAGGGAAAATTTTCCATCATTAAGGAGGTTGTGGATTTGGAAATAGATAATGATAGTATATGTGAGATATCTTAATATGACCATCCTAAGGGATGCTACCCTATAATCTCAGATCAATAGGAGTTTGGGGTGTATGCACTCAACCCACAATTAAACAAAAAGTAAACACCCCAAAGGTTACCTTATCCTCAAAGTAACCCAAGATAGTTCCACCAACCTTTAACATATTAACCCAATGGAACTCCACCACAACTGATTATCAACAATGGTAGCACCCACAATCATGGATAATGCCACCACCAAGGCAACATTATCCTTACTGGCAACCTGACCTGTATGAATATTACGTGCAGAAGCCAATATCCCCATGTGACTCTATTGGTCACGTCACTCGTCAACGTCACTACCAAGCCCATGAGTATTATGGGACTCCCTCTTCTAGAGGTGATATTCCACAAGCATGTCATCCTTCTCATCTAGCTACATCTCTTCCACTAGTAGCTCCACTACCACCTACTTCCATAATGCAAGGTGAAATTCCTACCCAGCCATAGCAACATAACACCACAAGGGTTGTTAACTCTCAACCTACTGTTGGTTCCAACAACCACATGAAGAAAAGAATTTTCTTTAGAACCAACAATCCAACTAAGCTATTGCAATCACAAGACGTTGATTCCTTAGACACCTTAGTATCAATCAAAACTTCAAAGCCCCCTTCAATCCAATCATCCCACTCAACGCATATGGTCATGCTAACACATGCCATCATTGATTATATCAAAGTTGGTCACCTTCCCAAGAAATTATCTAATCCTAAAAGTCCTTTGATATACTTAAAAATTCTTGGAAATGTGCCATGCAATGCTCTTTTGGATTCAGGTTTCGGTGTCAACTTGATTTCCAATGATATTACGCATTGCTACATCGTTGTCTGGGCCATGGCTACGCACAACAGGATCAACTCCGCCACCTTGTAGATGGGCTAAGACATGAAACCAAGAGAACCCTTGGGAAATATGTGCAAGGGAGATTATTAGAACTTAGGTCCCATGAAGTTCATAGACTGTTGGAGAAAGTAGCCAAAGAAGAAGTGGAGCTACGGAAAAGAGAAAGCACGGAAGAGTACAACCACGATCCTTCCCTACAAAAGAAGGGAGTGAGATTATATGATGAAGAGGATGAGTCACCAATCGAAGAGTTGATGAATAGAAAAACCTTGCTACTTCAGAAGCTAACAATAGAAGTGGTAGCTAAGGTAGATGAGATACAGGACTCCTTAGATAGTAGACTTGAACTTGTCCTGAAAATCGTAGAGGAGTCTAAGGAGGAATGAAGTAGTGACCATGACAAGAAAAAGTGGAGAGATTCAAGCCATGCACATGACAAGGGTAAGGGAAAAATGACTACCACCAATGAGGTTGTGGATTTTGAAATGGAAAATGATGGTGGATGTGAGATCTGCCAATATGACCATCCTAAGGGATGTTGCCTAATAATCTCACATTTGCAAGAGTCCAGGGTGTATGCACTCAACCTAAGACTTAACAGATGGAGAGCACCCCAAAGGTTACCTTATCCCCAAGGTAACTCAAGGCAGTTCCACCAACTGTTAACATATTATCCAAGTGGAACTCCACCACAACCTATCGGGCAAAACCAGCAATGGAAATAGCCATAGTCATGGGGGATGCCACCATCTAGGCAACAATACCCTTATCGGCAACTAGACCCGTATGGCTACTATGTGCAGCAGCCGATTTCTCCAAGTGACTCTATGTGTTACGCAACCCCACAACCTCACTACCAACTTTAGGTGTATTTTATAAGGACTCCTTCTCCTTCTGGAGATGCACCACATACATACCATCCTCCAAATCCATCTGCCTCTCTTACGCCAATAGTTCCACTACCTCCTACTCCAACAATGCAAGGGAAACTCCCCACTCAACCATAGCAACGTAATGCTACAAGAGTTGTAACCCTTCAACCCACTCCTGGTTTTGGCAACTGCAAGAAGAGAAGACCTTTCTTCAAAACCAAAAGCCCAGACAAGCTCTCACAACCACAAGCGGTTGAGTCTATGTACGCTCCTCCAACAATTAAGGCTTCGAAGCTCCCTTCAAATCAACAACATAGCTTAATTAACACGGTTATCTTAACACATACCGTTACCGACTAGATCAATGTAGGTCACCTTCCTAGAAAATTCTCTGACCCTGGAAGTCCCTTAATCTACCTCCAAGTCATTGGGAATGAACCTCATAAGGCTCTTCTTGACTCAGGTTCTAGAGTCAACTTAATCTCACAAGAAATGTATAAAGCCTGGAACCTACCTTCACTTAAGATGAGCAATATTCAAGTAGAGCTGGCTAACTAGTCCATCACCATTCCCTTGGGATTGGTGGAGGACATCATTACCACTATGTGGTTGGTCATACCTAGCTGATTTCCTGGTGATAGAAGTCAACAGCAACAAAGCGGACTTCCCAATTATAATGGGAAGGGCATGGCTAAGTACAATAGACGCATGCCTAGGAACCCGTGATCTTTCCTTGAAAATATCTAAGATAAACATTTATGGAAAGATTGAGAAGAAGAAAGTTTCATGTATCACATACAGTGACTCAGAGGATGATGACATGGAGGAATGCTCAACATCTCCTACATGCAACTGGTGTGCCCTAGAAACTTAGATACGAAGGTGCTTGTATGTAGCAACCACACAACAAGCGGACACCCCGTGGTTGATAGCTAATTGAAAGAGCAACCCACCAACATGCTTGGAAAAAATGGGGGAACAACTCATGCCCATAGCAAAAGCATAGATACATTGGAATATGAGCATTGCCAACTTCCATCCCTTAACCTAAAAACATCAGTCGGGAGAAGTTGGACACTTCTAAGAAATTCAAATAGATGTTCATTATTTTGAATCTCTGCCTTTTCATTCTGTCATGGGGGAGATGGCCACCTATGCTAATCATTTGAGGCCCTCTGTTCTTTCAAGTTTTTTTTTACACATTTTGTTTTACAAATTTCTTTAACTTTTCTTGTTTTTGTCATACAAAATCGTTCATACTTTTCCATTTCTTGTGTTTGTTATCGATCTTGTCAAGTTTTTCATTTAATAAGTGTTCTATTGTTTTCCTATTGATTGCTAATGTTTGGTTTTTACCTTTAAGTTACGATGTTGATACTAAAGTATGGTTCTTTTGATATGACAGGCAATGAGTCCACTTCATCTATACATCCACAAATTTCTATGGTCTCTCTCAGCTTGCGAAATGTACAGTCCCTTTCTAATAAGAACTATAACGAATCGGTGACTAGGTATTTCTCAAACTAAAGAAGGAATCAAGGATTGAAAAGGGTGCGGCTTCAAGGGAACTTGATGTATTTGTGTTGGCTATTCTCTTGGGTGCTTGGATGTTTTCTTCTTGAGTTTTCCTTCCCATTCCGACATTGCTCCATTATCAGGAAGCTGAGTTAATAAAAATAAAAAATCTTTGCATGGTCTGGTTCTCACGTATAAACACATTAAAAAAAAGGAAAGAAAAAAAGGAAAAAAAAAAGAAAAAATGTGAGAATTCAAAGCACACCCCTTAGACAAAATAATCATTTAGGCTACAAGCACTAGTTATGAACTCAAATAAAAATGTTTCCTCTAACAAAGGCCCTTCTGGCTTCCCATTCTCTCCTCCTTCATTTCATTGAAATGGTGGTGGCTCTTTGGTGGAGACATTCTTGTTACTTCAAGAGGATGGGTTGGTGGAATGTATTAATGCAAAGTCACTGGATGTGATTTGTTTGAGGCTGGACTTGGAATGGGATCTGCTAAGTCACATTAACCATGAAATACACAAGGGGTTGTACACCACCTTGTTCTTGAGATTCCATTCCATTCTTTTCTCTCCATCCATCTCTCCATTGTTCACCTCATTGCCAGTTGTATCTGTAGTCCATATTTTAGGCGATGCATCATTTTCTTGTTGGTAAATTCTTGTGGTTAAGACTTTAACTCTTGTTCCAAATGACATTCCCAGAGCCTACGGACTCTTTGAATGTGGGTTTGTCACGGCATTAAGGGCATGAGCCTACTTTGGGGAGGACCCACTAGCATTCCTATTTGGTGCATCAGTTAAATTCTTTCCCTTAACATTTTTGCAATCAACTTTATTTTGTTCATTTCCATCTTGATATCTATTTCACCGAGGTTATAGTTGTCTCTTTTTCTTTGTCTTTCTTGTTCTTGATTTTTTCTCCATTCTATCACTACTAGAGGTTCGCTCTTAGTCATGGGGGTCTGGACCCAATTTTTTTTGATTTTCTCCTAATCCCTACACCTTCAGTAGCCACTATTATATCTCCAAACCTGCATCAGCCATACCATAATTCAGGTAATGGACCCTTCACTGAAGCAAGGTATTAATTGCATTATGATTCATTTACCCTTGCTAATATAAAGATTTTGTTGTGTGTGCAGATGGAAATCATGCAACAATGGATTGGATCTGAAGGAAACACTTGGAATGGAGCAGTGTTGAAAGTAGCTATGCAAGGAGCAAGACTGATGGCATGCTTATGGATAGACAACAAAAGGTGCAACCTTGGTGTTGGAAGTAGCAGACTTCTTCTCTCTTCGCTCTTCTCTCTTAGCTGCCAAATAAGGCCTGATGTCAAATGTATAAGGTGTTCACTCTTATTTTCTTGAACACCGGTTTTATCATGTTTTGTAATGATGATCTGTTCATATGTCATCCCATTTACCATTAGTTCCATTTAAGTTAATAATCCCATACCATCCCAATATTTTGTAAAGAACTCGAGGACGAGTTTTTATTCATTCATGGGGATATGATGGGATGCAATATCGAAACTCTAGTGTGTAAATCAATGCTGATGTTAAAACTATCTGCAAATGATGACATATTGTTAACTTGGCAGAGAAAACTAAAACATGAAAAATGAACTGCAAATCGATGATTTAATTAATTCACTTTGTGTCCTTGGAAGCAACCAGAATGTTACAAACTCGATCCATGCAATATATTCAAGCCGAAAAAGAAGCTGGAAAACTGATGAAACAGGTGAAACGCATATCGAGTATTAAATGAGTTTCAGTGAATCTTCCTAATTTAGTGATCAAATGCAGAATGGCTATGTTCAAACTTAGCAAGTTTCTAATTCTAAAACCAAGGAACCCAATGTTCGTCGGAACTAAAGAATATTAATTGAACTAAGGAGCGGTCACTGTACATAAATAAAAAGATAAATGCCATTATGTTTCTTTGTTCAATGCAAATGCAATGGCCATCGATTTAGATTTTATGATATTTTGTTTATTTGACTATTTTATTGGTGTAAAGACTTTTTCTAGGTTAACAAATATGTGCTTGCATGGTAAGGGCTTTCATGTCATAGCTTCAATACGTAGGCAACATTGCGCTGTAGGAAAAGTTCTCCATAAAAGAATTCTAAAACTAGTGTATTCCCACAAATCCAAAAAATATATTCCATTTCAATATTGTTAGAAATGTTCATTCACTATTTTCAGTATGTTATAAATTGTTTAGGTTGAGAAAAAATGCACGTGGCATGTTGACTATCCATAAAGTTGCTTTACAATTGAAAATCCATGAAGAATATATTTTCTCATCACAGGGTGGCGTTAAGTGTTGATACACGATTACAATACACAAATTTGATCTTGGAAGTTTTATTGATATTAAAAGTGTAACAATTACAGTAACTTGAATAAGTCATAGGGTTGAGGGGAAGGGGAAGTTGAGAGCACTGTGAATGAAACTCGGGAACAACCTTATAAATAAACGAGGATTAAAGGAAGAAACTCGAATTGGGGCACTATCAACC
>MNCI01017015.1:5083-16891 GCA_015680685.1 Gnetum montanum | reverse complement strand
ATGCACCTACAAGGGAAGGTACCTCACCCCCAGATCCCTCACGATCTGGTACAAGGTGTGGCATGGCACTGCACCAAAACTATCTAGTCTTGGCTGTCTACATATCTACGACCACCGTAGAATCAGGGCCATGTAGTTCTCCACGGAGAAGAGGGGGAATGAAGAGGACTTAGAAGAGAGTGCAACAGGAGGGTGTCCTATTGCTAGCTTGGTACCACCAAGCCGGGGTGGGTTTTGTAACACTTGAGAGCCACCCAAGGGTACCTCAGAGTGTTCCATGGCCCCCGAACCATGGGGAGAGCCGAAGAGAACCACCATTTTGGGACATCTCTCACACTAACACTAGCTTTTCCTATCTCTCTCCTATGCGCCCAATTATGTATTTATAGGCTCACACAAAAACCACGATATCGTGTATCCGATATCGCTAGTGAGGCCACGATATTGCGTACCCGATATCGGAACCTGACAAATCATGGTTCATCAATATTCTTAAAGTTGTCACTTTTCAACTATAGTATCAAGCAAAAAGGCTCATAGTAAAAGTTGAACAATTAATTAATTTTCTATAGTATTAATTTCTTTTAGTTTTATAGGCTCAAGAATGGGAAACTTCTAGCAATTGTTGCTATTGATTCATCATCTTTGGTTGATGTGTTCTTCTGTCTTTAGAGAGATCTTTAAGAAATAAAAACCTGTTAGGGCAAATTCTAAATAAGGGCAAAAGTTGATCCTTTTCATATTCTAAGGGAGAGGGTTTTTCAAGGTGAGTTGTAAGGATGAAAATATGAAAAGACATCCCAAAAACTTTAAGTTTTTTGTTTTTTAAAATTCTCATGATTCAAAGAATTTGAATTTTTTTAAATATTATTATTCATTTTTTTGGAGCTCAACATCCTATCCCAAATAAAATAAAATGAAATATTTGTTGTATGCGGGCATAACCAGCATGTACCACCAATTCCAACCAAAATTTAATGACTTATTTCATTTTCTTGAGGAAAATTTAAAATCATCTGAAGTGGAGACCTAACCAATGAGCATTCGAAGTCGCGACATAACGAATGAGCGCGTTTCCCAAACTACAATATCTTAAAATCTGGATAGGTTTTGTCATTTCTCATAGTGGCAGACCTCACAAGGATAGCCTATTGCTGCCACATTTAAAATCTTCACTGGGTTCTATATATTTCTTAGATATCTCCGCAAATATTTTCATCTCACGGCCCACGCATATATGACACAAAGAATCCCACAAACAATAATACGAGAGCGATTCCATTTGCTACAGCGAGCATGAATCTTGATCATTTTCCTCAAACTGCAACCCGTGTTGTGAAAATCCGAGAATACCCTAACTCTCAATTGCTTTCAGTACTGGATCTGCAAAAGCCAGAAGCTTCTCCAGGTGGCGGAGTTTTCAGATCCCTGTGGATACGGCAAAACCCAGAACGAGAACCTTACTGCAAATATATGGTAATTCTGCTTTCAGTTGAATTCAGAAACTGTTGGATCTCTGGCCCTGCTATTCTTGGAATCTCGACAATGGCATTGCCTTCTGGGCCTTGCAGGGGAGGCCAAGAATTCGCTTCTGTTGCCCAAGAACAAAATCCCATCCAAAATTCTTGCAGCATTCGTCAAGTACAGGCAGTTCGAGCTTGCAGATGCCTGACTGGATGCGTTCGAGAACTGCCAAGATGCCAACAACAGCAATCTTTCTGCGTACAAGATCCTGATGCGCTGCTACTTGAAATCCAAAATGTACGACAGATGCATTTCTGTTTTGGAACGACTGAAAATGATGATGTTTTCGCCGGATATAGAGTGTTTCTGCATTGCAATGTCCAGTTTCAAGAACAGATCTTAGTACAGAAATGTTTCAAAGGCATTCCAGCAAATGACAGGGAGTGGAATCAGGCCCAACATTGTGGCTTACAGCATTTTAGCACATTCATTGGGAAAGGAGGGAAAACCATATGAGGCATTGGAGCTGATGAGGCAGATGCAGGACCAGGGTTTGGAACCAGATGAGGTTTTCTATAACTCCATAATCCATGCTTTTGCCTCTGCAAATATGTGGAAGGAAGCTGAGGAGGTGTTTGAGGAGGCAAGGGAGAGGGGAGATCTTAAAGATGAGATTGTTTTCACAACTACTGCCCAGATGCATATTGAAGCAGGAAGGCTGGATCAGGCATTCCAGACTGTAAAATCTATGATCCAGGCTCGTATTCAGGCCAGTGACTGTATATTTTGTACCCTTGTCAATGGATTTGCAAAGAGGAAAAGTGCCATGGCTGCTGTTAAAGTCTTTGATAGACTCTTGTTTCTAGAATGTGTTCCAGGGCCACTGACTTATGCAGCCATGATTAACTATTACTCACAGATCAAGCTCTATGCCACTGCAGAATCTTGTCTTTATAAGATGCAGAGACTAGGGTATAAGGATTGTGTTGTGGGTTATTCTAATCTCATTGATGCTTACGGTTAAATTGGCAATGTTGATGCTGCACTTAGGGTTTTTCATGGCATGAGGGAAGCAGGCTGTTTCCCCAATGTTTGGGTTTACAATTCTCTGATAAATATGTATGCGATGAAAAAAGAGGTAGACAAAGTGGAGAGGCTCTTGGCTGAGATGAGGGGCATGGGAATTGTTCCTGATAACATAACATATACTTCTGTGATTCAATTGCTATTCCAGGGTCTGTCAGTATGAGAAAGCTGTTCGGTTGTTTGAGGAGTTCATGAAGGAGGGTGGGAAGGTTGATAGGCCCATGGCTGGAATTATGATAAATGCTTTTAAGTCTAGTAGGTTTGCAGAGCTGTGTAGGATGTTGCAGGAGCTGGAGGTTTCTGGGCTCAAGCTGGATCATCGACTAAGGCGTTCTGCTTTGAATGCTCTCCAAGATGCAGGGCTGCAGCCTCATGCAGACTGGTTTAGCAGGACCTTTGTGCTTCCTGGGAAGAGTTGCAGTTTAAGAGCTTCTCTTAAATCATAAGAGTAGCTGCTTGCTTGATTTGGTTCTTGCTTCTTATTACATTTGCATGTCTGCAAACTACAATCAAGGCAGTTTTGGTATTTGCTTTTTTTTTTCACAGGTTATTAGACTCATCATGGCCTTAATTGACTCATTCAAACATTGCATTGGCCATGTCTTGTTAAAATTATCAGATCAGAAGGGGAATGCAAAAGTTTCCACTCTGACAGGAAAGGTCTGTGGGTATGAGCTACCTGCTACCTGCTCTGCTTTAGTTCTTTTTTATTTTTTGATTTGTAAAACAGATCCAGGATTCTGTGTTTAAGACCTGAAGTGATGGTATAACAGCCAGCTACGATTTGATTTTGTTTGAGTGTGCTCTGCTGGACTTTTTTTCCTTTGGAATTTTACTTTCTATACATGCATAAATGAATTTATGGAGGGGTATCTGAAACTGAAATTTTTACTCTATCCAATCAGTTTCATAATGTTTTTTTAACAGATCTTTTTAAAAAAATTTATAACTACAGTGCTGCCAAATAAAATCAAACCTGTGCCATGAGTATCTTTCATTTTGACCATCTTCACCAAAGAAGAGCATCTCTGACATGTATGTTGAAGGCTTTATCTGTAATTGTTACGGAAATTGTATTTTGAACTTCAATTACCTCTGCTATTTTGTCAAGCATTTGTAGCATCTTCACTTGAAGAATTCTAGTTTCAGACCAATTATTTACTTATTTAATTTTGCAGTCAGCAACAGTTAGACAAACAAAACTATTATCATATGCTTCATATTTTTGTTTGTTTTATGGAGGTCGCAGTAGGGGGCGTGGCCAAGGTGAAGGATGACCATGGATCATAGAAACTAGAAATTCAGAATCAATGAGTGCAGAGGAGAGAAGACAATTTCATAAATGATAAGCAAAACGACCTGAGCAAGAATGACAACGGATTCTACAAGATTCAGGAATACAACAAGAAATTTATTTATGCATTTTTTAATATATCAAAACAAATATTTAATGTAGGCATCTTATCATGTTATTTACTTACTTACATTGCAAATATTTTTTAAGGCTGCGTGAACTTTGTATCCTCTCTCAACACCTGGAAATTCATTCTCGAGGATGATCCACATTATTGATAACAATCATACAAATAATCAGCAAGAAATGCAGGTTATTATTGTCTACCCATATTCATATTAGAATATATTTTTTATTGAATATTTTTTTCACATTTCCTAACATTTTGTATTGAATATTTTTTTCACATTTCTTAATATTTTGCAGGATATTGAAAATGCATTTGTTCCTGTTATTCAAGCAACATCTATGCTAGAAATCACAAACAGAAAAACAATTGTTGTAAGATCAACAACAGGGAGAGTATAGCAAGAGAGTGTCGAACAAGGCAATGTCAACATGATGATAATTTATCTCATTGAATGCACAAAGCTACAATTGTTGCCAATGTGTACCAACAGTGAAAATGCCTTCTTCAAAACTTGTTGAGTCTTTTCCAAACTTGCAAAAGACATCTATAGAAATTGCTCATATAATATAAAATTTTAATAGGGCAGTTAGAAGTTTGCAAATGCATGTTTTTGCAATGTATGTAACAAAATGTTTCTTGGCATATTATTGGATTCAATCAGCAGGAGAGGATCCATATGCAATAGGTGCATTAATGAAAAAAAACAAAATATTTTTGACAATTTTGATTGTGAGATCAAGCGATTTTTTGCTGAAAATAACATGGATTTAGGAATCCAACCACCTATCTTAGAGGTTAAAGAAATGTTAATTGCAAAAATCAATCCCATATTGCAAATTACACATAGTTGATGGATAGTTCAATTTTAAGGGTCATATAATTAGCTTTTCATAGGATGTCATATGAATTTTTAAGAGACTTCGTCTTAATCCGAGTATAATTTCATGTTAACAAGAGACGCGGTTATGAAGCCTTGCATTTTAAGAAGGTGAATGATCGGTATTATCATGATATTGAAATTGATATGCATGCATTAAACAATGTTGTTGATAGTGGTGATATTTCATTGTTAGAAAAGGACGGAGAAATCATATTGCAGTTTGAAGGTCATTTGCTTTAAACATTAAAAAAAAACATTATTGGTCATAGATCGTTAGTTGCACAACGTTTTGGAATTGTAAGAAAGGAAATTGATTGGATAAGAGCATAGATGCATAATCTATCATTGCAATATATTCCATTATCAGAAAAGGATGAAGAAATCATATTGCAGTTTGAAGGTCCTTTGTTTTAAATAGAGTAAAAAAACATTATTGGTCATACATCGTTGATTGCATAGTGTCTTGGAATTGTAAAAAGAAAAATTGATTAGATAAGAGCATAGATGTATAATCCATCGTTGCAATGTTTAGATGTTACTCAATGGTTTTCCATGTCTAATTCTCCTATTAATGTGATTTTCTTGGATAAAGAGCTAAAAATGTCAAACTACATGAATATGCAAAACATCTTATTCACTACAAAGATGGTAGATTTAGATGCCAAAAGCATTTTAAGTAAACATTAGTTTTCAATGTGTTTGTTATTTTCATTATTCATAGTATTTTTTGAAACATCAAAGCAATGACGTGTGATTTATTTTAGGTATTATATTTATAATGTCAAGATGGCAATGGAATCTACCTCTGTATTTTTTTAAAAAAATATTGTTGATGCACCCATAACTATTGAGCAACTACAGGAGCAATTGCATAATACTTCATCACATATCATTGTTAACAATTTGGTGCAATATGGTACCTTCATTCGTAGTAAACCATCTTATTGGAGAAAATGTAAAGTANTTTTTTTTTTTTACTTTGAGTGCAACAAATCTCTATTGGCCTGAGTTGCATAATCTAATGGAGGGAGATCCACTTAAGAACTCATTAAAACTCAAATGTTGGAGGTAAAGCAATATCACAAAAAATCCACATATAGTTGTAAAGGTCATGCATCATCATTTTCTTTATTAAAATTGATGAGTGGCGAGGTACCCCTACACTCAACCATACGAATACGAGTATTTCACGCATGATCTGGTCGAACTCCGCAGATGGACTAGTTTTGGTATCAAGATAGTTACTTGTTGATCGTAGTCTACTGTCTTCCCACATAGACTAGTATATGCTTTGTCACGTATGGTTTAGTCCAAACTGAGGTGTATGATGTGGTTTCTAACCTAGTGCTACTCCTAGAGGCAATGGAAAATCACTTTAATTAAGCTAGGAGGAAAAGGGGGAGAGAGCTAAGCTAATAGGACATGGGAGGAGAGAGTCTAAACTAGCCTAAGTGTGATGAGCATCCGTTCCTTAATCATCTGTATACATCTTGGACCTCATGCACTACTACTACAGGGATTACCAAGCACAGATCCTAGGTACGCTACTGGGTTACCAAGTAGTCACACTTAAATGCTCGTGATTAAGTCGTACTCATTTCGTGTTTAATAGGAGTTGAGGGTAGAGAAGCATTAATTAAGAAATCAATTAAATAATTAAACTAAGTGAATGCTGCAATGATGAAGTAATCTTGATCTTTATTTCTGGTCATGTGCGTGTCCAAGTACGTCACACTCGAATAAAGGTGCCATACAATTATAATCATCACACTGTGGACATGCACTAGGAGAAAGGTTTGAGAAGAACTAAAAATGAAAACTAACTTCTAGCTAAAACTACCAACTGACTAACTTCCTGACTCCTTGTGCCTACATGTGTATTTATAGGCCTGCATAGGAGTCATGATATCATGTATCGAATATCGCTTCTTAGGTCATGATATTGCGTACCTGATATTATGGGTTAGATATCGAGGGTCCGATATTGGAGCTTGCTGAATCATGATTCATCATACTCCCATGACTGAATGAAAACTCGTCCTCGAGTCAAAAAAAATGAGAACAAGCCCCATTGATTACATAGTGGATAGGTATGGGATTATTGACTGACTAGGAATTTATTCATGCTGCAGTGGAGAATTGAATACAACAAAATTGGGACACAAACACAAAAATTACAAAATTTTGTAGGAAATCATGTGGGTCTTGGTGGCAATGGTTCCTCCATGGGATGCTTCCCCATGTCTTGTGCTTTAGGTTTTGGAATTTGATGGCTCTGCAATAGTGCCTGGAGCTTTTCCTCTTTAGTTCGAGGGTCTTGTGCCATCCATGCTGATGCTCCAATGTTTGACAAAGTCGACACCTCCTATGAACACGGTAGTTGTGGGAACATTTGACTTGCTTTAACATACCAGGCCACAAACAACCATTGTTCCTCCTCGTAGGCTCTAGCTTTATCCCTGTACTCCTGGAAATTTGTAAGCCATCGAGCCAAGTCTGCTGCAACATGTTTCTACCCTTGGTAGCTGACCTTAACCACCTCTAGTTTAGAATTTGTGATTTCTAGCCTTTGTAATGTTTTCTTGTGCTCCACAAATTCTACTTCATATTTAGCATAGGTGGTAGCTACCTACTTTTCGAGCTTTGTTCTCAANAATTCTACTTCATATTTAGCATAGGTGGTAGCTACCTACTTTTCGAGCTTTGTTCTCAGGCATCCTACTCTCAACATGGCTAGATTGGCGTACTATAGGTTTGCCAATTCCATGTACTCTGTGAGATCTTGAATCTGCAGGTCCTAGCTTTTAAGCTTTGCCTGGTGGGCAAACACATATGTGTCCAATATGACCCACCAATCAGTGTGCNTTTGCCTGGTGGGCAAACACATATGTGTCCAATATGACCCACCAATCAGTGTGCTAAGCATTGAAGGTGTTGATGTGGGCCTTGGCCATATGGATCTCCTTTTCGATGACTTGCTTGTACATCCGCACCTAGTCTCTGAAATGCTTCTTTAACGTTTCATGCCACTTGGCCTCATTTTGCCACATGCTTATTTCAATGGCCATCTTCTGCTAGATTGTGCATACCTCCTCCATTGAGAGGGTTCTATTCTCTCTGGCCAAACGATTCAGGTCTTGGTTGACCCTGACCAACTGTTCTCATAACTGCTGAAAGTTTTCTTCGAGAAGATTCTTCTATTTCTCCATAGTGGTCAACTGAAGATTATCAGCGGCAAGCTATTTATTCTCTTCTTGTAAGGCTCTGAGTGCCTTGGCGTATGCATAGGTTTGCACTTGTGCCTTAGAGGCATCCCAATCGGCCTTCTCCTTCTCCTCCACCACTCTTTTATTGTCTGCCAGTATTTTATTGAGTTGCTCCATCCTAAAAGTGTCTAGCTGGTCTGCAAGAACAAACTGAGATGGGTCCCGTTGTGCAACTTGTAGGGTAACGAGCCTCTCTTGGAGTCTTGCCAACTTTGCTTCCACATGCTCGGCCCTGGTCTCTACATGACTAGCTTTCCTTTGGTGGAGATGAGGTCTAATTGTTTTGCTATGACATCTTGTGGGATGTCGAACAAGGATGTCATTACTTATCATGTTTGCAGCAATTGATCAAGGACATCCTCATGCTCCATAGGAGTCATTGAGGGACCAGCCAGAATTTGAGCATCACGTGCTCCTGTGAAATCCACTAGTGGAAAAATAGGAACATTGAAAGATTCTTTGATGTGGTCTGTGACCACTTTTGTGGCTCCCACTACATCTTGGTGCTGCATGATCACGACTATGGCCCCTTCACCCATTTCCAGTTGCACCTGGAAAGACGCAACGTTTCCTGAAATCTTTTGTGACCAATGGGTCTCCCCTCCTCTTGTTTGTATGGTAACTTTACATTGTGTGTGATCAATAAAAACTATGGACCGTATGATGTCATCAATGACCTGAAAGAGATTGGTGTCATCATGACTTCCCCAACTGACTGTCTTAGCAATGACCTTGAGATGGCTCATCGATGGTCGATAATCTGATGGTGGTGGCGGCGATTGGTCTCGTTGACTCGTGCTGGGTCCTACTTCTTATTGTTGACTGGGCTTAGTGCTTGGGAGTTGGCTGGGATCTACAGTTTGAGTTGCAAGGGGTCCCACCATCTGTTCTTGCTCTGGCTCCAGCATCTCACTAGCACTTTTTCTTGGGGTTGGTGGCTTCAGCAATTTAGCGAATGAAGCATTTTGGGCACTTCTTGGGATGTCATTGGTGTACCTTAGAATTCCAACACACTTACACAACTTCCTGATGAGACAAGGGAAGGGCAATGGGAACTTCCCTGTCTTGCATTCTTCAAACCACCTCAAGATCTCCATGAGATATAGATGGGGAAGGTTAGCATTAATCTTGCCCATCAATATCGCACTTCCTCTTGCTGCATATGTTAAGATTCAATCCAATTCTCTTGTGGGGAAGATGTGATAAGTACCAATTTTGAAGTATGTCCTTTCTTCTAGCGTCAACTCTCCCTATGTCTTGTCTTCTTTACCGTACGCCCTCTTCAACCATATTCTTTATGCATCAGCATCAGAGCAAGTGGGCAAGTGAGCAACTTTTGGCCCTGTATTCGGAAGATTTAATACTTCTGAGATGGCCTTGGTGGAAAAATCGATAGTCACACCACCAATGTCAATTGTGGTGCCCTCTTCCTTATTATGCCAAAACTGGTACGTTTCTCCTAAGTACCAGGCACCGCTTTTAGAGAGGATAGGCCATAATGGAGACCCCTTGAATTGGTCCCCAATGGTCTTAGGAGCAAACTTCGTGATAGGTCCGAAGTTTAATTCCACAATCATTGCTACCGATGTGGACCTTTCATGGATGGCCTGAACACACTCCAGGGACAACGTGAGGTTTTGTCCCTATTTAGGTGCTTCAACAGCTCCTCCTTCCACCTGTCCTGACTGTATAGTAGCAGGGGGCTCTTGATGGATGCTAAATGACTACGCCTACTACTCCGCACATTCCTTGGGAGACGCCTAGCCTCTACCTCTCCTCGGTCATTTTGACATACCTTGAGAGGGTCCTTCTTATTGTCTACGTTTAGAGGACATCTATAATCACACGAGGCCAATCATTAGTAAGGTTGCTTACAAAAGTTAAGTTATACCTTACTTCTTGCCTTAATGAATTCATTTTCTTATTTCGTGTGATTTACAGTTAGTAAAATGTCCCCCAAAAGTTTTAGTATTGGGCCCAATTTGATCTGGTGGCCTCAAAGTTTAAATTCTCAGTGTAAGTGACGAGATAAGATTGTTTTGGCAACATTTTTATCATTTTTATAAGTGATTACCCTTTATAGTATCCTTCGGACGATGATGAATTTCAAAAAATTTATGTGCAATTTGGAGTGTACCCTTCCCCCATGACTAAGTTAAACACTCTAGGTTCAAGTAGGTTCAATCGAAATGAGAATTAGAGTGCTAGTGGGTAAGTTATGGTTGTTTGACCAAGAGGTGCCCAAGTCGCAATTCGTGGAAGAAAATTTGAAAAACTCCCCCCACATGAATAGTTGCAAATGATGTTAACATGCACCAGGGGAGGGGGGGTTCCATATATATAGTTTTTGAGGACGCGATATTGCATACCCGATAGTGCAACCTCGATATCGTGTTCGACCTGATATCAGGTACCTGATATTGCGGCCTATCGAAAATAGGGTACTTAGAAGAGTTGATAAATTTCTAAATTCTAATGTCAAAAATGAAGGACTTGAGGTCAGTGTAAAAGGTCTAGGGAAATGTGAAATAGACCAAAAGGCACAAAAAAGTATAATGGTGTAGAAGATGACAATGAAATACATGAATTGGATGAGGAGAAAGGACATGTTTCAGTACAGAGCAACATTTGAACCGAAATGATGATGAAGGAAAGGATAATGTTGATAATGCAATTCTTGGAGGGTATAAAATAATGTGATGGTGATGTGTAATGAGTACAAATTACAAAAGTCACACAAGTGGGTCCTCCCCAAAGTTAGTTCCAACCTATAATGCCCTTGCATAACCACACCTTAAAATGTTTGTAGGCACCAGAAGGGTTAAATGCAATCTACACCAATTTCACAAAACACACACACATAAATACCACTATGATGAGGTATAAATTCAATGCTACACAATTCATGAGTCTCAATTACATGAACAACGAGATGGAACGAATTGTAGAAGGGATTACAGAGAGTGGGACATGAGGTAACTGACCTAGGGCACAATGAATCCTGAGTGTAGGGCATGATTAATGTGTCATTAACCTATTGCTCCAAAATTAAGACCAAGTCCATTCCTCTGATCAGTGACATCACATTGTTTCATCCCATGATGGACAACCATTAGAGCATCATGACAGCAAGGCATACGACCACTTGGCATTTCATTCAAGGGAGGAGTGATTTTTGCTTTGCAGCACATATGTTTTTTTTGTGTGTCAATTCTTAATCTAGAGAAGCTGCCTACCTTCAGGCATGGATGCATGTCTTTCCAGTGGGACCCCCTAGAATAGCATTGTTTTTCTGAATTAAGTGCCTTTATTACTCTTACTCCCATTTTTCGTTAAATCTATAAGGATCTTAGTACAACTAGGCTACATGGTAACTCTTACAGATGTCACCAAAGAGAATTCACAAGTCCCCTTGATGTCACACCCTGGCCATTCCTTCTTAGTCCATCATTCTTCACTCTGGGCATAATGAGTACAAAATTACTTTAAGTTTTAATGATGTCAAGAATATCATTGTACCCATGGTAGAACCTCTTATTAATAGAATGGATGAATGGATGTTGTGGGCTCACCATCCAAATAATTAGTTACTTGAGACTCGATGACATAGAACAACACCTCAACCAATGAGTCACATGAGTTTTTTATTCATAGATGAGATTACTCATAAAAAGATAAAAAGATAAAA
>MNCI01017012.1:34913-64916 GCA_015680685.1 Gnetum montanum | reverse complement strand
GTGGCCATGGCTTTTGGTGCTATGTGTCCTCCACATAGTCCCTCATGTACTTGATCAACTATCGTTTGGGCATCATCACTACTTACACATGTTAGCAATATTCCTTCGTAGGATCGACGACATAGTGTGTCCCCTACCAAGGTGTACTGCCTAGAACGTTTTTGCACTGCATCTTTCTGAGCATTTGTTAGGTGGCGTGGGGCTTCGCCGCGTAGAAGGTACTCTTTTATGTCATCATACCATTCCACTGTGTGTGTTGAGCTAACAGATGCAATTGGCAATATGTCGGGAGTATCGATTATTAGTTTAGCACAATTGGTTACAGAACTTGGCAAGGCATGGAACATGTCAGGTGATATGTTTAGCGCTAGTGTGGCCAACGCGTCTGCGATGGTGTTATCGTTTCGAGAGACGTGTTGCACATCAATGTTTTCGAACCGTTTCATTAAATGTTTCGCCAAGTCATAGTATGGTTGTAAGTGTTGAGCTTTACATGTGTAAACGTTCGTAACTTGGTTTACAACCAATTGTGAATCCCCTCTGACTATGAGCCGTGTGATATCTGAAGCCAGTGCTGTCGCGAGACCTCTAAGGAGACCTTCATACTCTGCTATGTTATTAGTACAGTGAAAATCGAAGCGATAGGCAAAGGGTCGTATCTCCCCAGAGGGATAAGTGATGATAGCGGCAGCGCTTCCTCCTCGAGAGGTGGATGCTCCATCGAAGTTTAAGATGGCGTCATAATCTTGGGGCACAATGTCTATGGCGCTTATGTTTTCGTCCGGGAATTCCGGCTCTATAGTCACTTGATCCCGTGTTGGTGATGTAGCCATCTGATCTGCTATGGCTTGACCTTTTACCGATGATTACGCTACGTAGTACAGGTCGAATTCGGCTATCATGGCTTTCCACCGGGCTATTCGACTCGTTTCATAAATGTTCCCTGTTATGGCTCGCAGTACATTATCCTTACAGATTATGTAAACTTAGTTTCGGAAGAGATAATGTCGCCATTTTCTTAGAGAAAAGACCAAAGCTAAGCAGGACCTCTCCACGTCGTTATATTTCTTTTCATGGGCAACTAAGGCGTGGCTCAAGTAGTATACAGGGACTTCAATTCCGTCATCTCATTTCTGACAGAGCATGGACGCGATGGACGATTCTGAAGTGGCAAGGTAGATGTAAAACGGTTTGTTGTTTTGGGGCGGGTAGACCGTAGGCAGTCAGGCAAGTGCTATTTTGATATTTTCGAAGGCTTCTTGACACTGTGAAGTCCATTCAAAATGGACATTTTTACGTAACAGGTGATTCATAGGTTTTAGTTTGTCTGTTAACTTTTCTACGAAACGCCTGATGAACTGCAATCTACCTTGTAGACCTCGAAGTTCGGTAAGGTTACTGGGTGGTTTCAGGTTGGTGATGGCCTTGACCTTATCGGGGTCCACTCGTATCCCTGCTTTAGAGGCTATGAATCCGAGCATCTTGCCTATTTTGACACCGAAGACGCATTTTTTGGGGTTAAGCCTTAGCTTGTATTTTAAACAACTTTTTAAGACTAGGTCGAGGTCTTGTGCATGTTGCTCGGTTGTTTGTGACTTAACCATGATGTCATCCACATAGTCATTGAGCGATCGTAACATGTAATCGCTAAAGATAAACGTCATGCCTCTTTGATAAGTGGCCCCAGCGTTCTTGAGACCAAAGGGCATCATTGTGTAACAGAAAGTTCCCCATGGGGTCATGAAGGTTGTTCGAAGTTAATGTTCAGGGTTCATGCATATCTGGTTGTATCCTGAAAAACCATCCATAAAAGATAGTAAGGCATGTCTGGCAGTCAAGTCAATGAGTTGATCGATGTTGGGCAAGGGAAAGTCGTCTTTTATGGTTGCTACATTTAGATCTCGGAAGTCGATGCATAAGCGAATGCTTCCGTTTTTCTTTGGGACAATGACCATGTTGGATACCCATTCGGTGTAATCAACAGCCCGAATGAAACTAGCTTGATAAAGCTTGGTTATCTCATTGCGGACCACCAATGCCACCTCGGGTCTAACTTTTCGCGCTTTTTGTTTTATCGGTCTCAGTTTGGGGTCCAAAATAATGTTGTGTTGGACAATTCTAGGATCTAGCCCAGGCATGTCCGTGTAAGACCAAGAGAATGCTTTCATGTTTTCCCTATGTACGTGCTGAATGTCTTGGGCCAAGTGCGGTTGTAGTAGTGTACTTAATTTTAATATTTTGATTTCCCCATCGGGCATGGTGATGGGTGTTTCAGCTAACGGATCTTCAATGATGTTTTCAGCCTCTATGTCAAGAAATTTCATCATGCCTCCGTAGTCATCTATTGTTTGCTGTGTTGAGGCTATGACCGCGTCATCCATTAGTGGACTTGAATTGATGAAGTTTATGTCAAAGTCCCGTGTAATGGTGCCGTGTGGTCCGTCGATGGTCAACGGTGCAGTTAAGCGTTGGCAGTCCATTGAGCTCATCCCTGCCAATAAACCGAGAGTTACATGAGCAAAGGTATTATTCTGTGTCTTTTGACAATTTTAGACTATGTACGTGTATAACGGTGGATTATTGTCACACCTGGACGTATGGCAGTTTTATGCCTTACCGGGCATTGAGCGGCAGTTTAAGGCCATACCGGGCCATCATTGAGTGAGGAAATGGCAGTTTAAGGCCATACCGGGCTGATGGCTGTTTAAACTAGTGTAAAACTGGGTCCGCGGAGGAACCAGGGCGTAATAATCCCTTTTTTTTAAATGAATTTTTTCGTTAGATTTTATCGTTTTGGACAGATTTTAGTGAAAAATAGGTAAAAAAGGCAAAAAAGGCGAAAACGAGGCAACGGCGGCGTAAGCGGCGGTAGCGTCAGCGTCAGTGTCATGGGGCACTATATAAAGGGAAGGGGGTCCATTTGTTTTCTGTTTTGAAAGCGACAGTGTAGAGCGTAACCCGAGCGAGCGTAAGCGTAAGCGTGCAACTGCCAAAGCGTAAGTGTAAACCACCATACCCTAGCGTAAGCGTAACCCTGGAACCTGAGCATAGACACCGAAGGTTGAACCCAGCTTAGACGCCGAGGCTTCTTAATGCCAGTGTACAGTTACTTAGCGTGAACGCGGATCACTAGCATAGACGCTCTGAAATGGGCAAGGGCAAGGAAGTGGAGGGCCAGGGGCGGAAGGGCCCTGATCTAACTTTCGTCGAGGAGACGGAGGCCATGCTGCAGGGCCTGCCTAGGCCGAAGATGCCGGCGTGGTCGGTGACGACCCAGAGGTAAGCCTTGATCCCTGCTTCTGTTTTTGTTTGTGCTTTCTAGCGTAGACGATCCCTGCGTAGACGCCGAGTGTAGCGGGTTTACGAGGGTTTTCAGCGTAGCGTAATCTGTGCAGCGTAGACGGCGTTCAGTCCTAGCGTAAACATTTTTTGCGTCGTTTTAGCGTAATAGTTTGTCAGCATGTTTGTCATCAGTGTAAGTTCTTTTTCTTGCGATGGCGTATACGCTGAGGGTTTGTTCGGCGTATACGTCATACGCGTGCAGTTGTCTTCGGCATACCGCTTTCTGGCGTAAACTGTTCACGCCGAACTTGAAATTGAGCGTACACGCCGAGGGTTTTCCTTAGCGTATAGGCGTGCTTGTACCAGCGTAAATTGTGTTTCGCAATGATGTGTACGCTAAGGGTTTCCTCAGCGTCTACGCTGTACACGCCTGGTTTTTTCGACATATTGGTTCTCGACAAACTGCGAATTCGAGCGTATACGCTGAGGGTTTCTTCAGTGTATATGCTGCGCATGAGGGATTTGGGTTTCAGCGTAGACGCTATGTAAGTTCGCTCGACGTATACGCTGTGTTCAGCGTATACGTCACGCTTGAACCGTGCAAGTGCCCTGTTTGGCGTATATGGTGAGTTCAGCGTTGTGTGAATCACGGGCGTATATGTTGTGTACAGCGTGTACGCTGGGCATAAGCAGTTAGTTAAATTTTTTTTTTGCCGATTTATGATGCGAACCTTCGTTTTGTGATGTTGTGATTGGTTGCAGGGACAGCAAACAGTTTCTTATTGTGGTTAAACTCGTTAGGGTTCTGATATGGGTTGGCCGCGTTGAGGATGACGATGCGCCCCCGAATCTATTCGTGGATAGCAAGGGGGTCTGGTTCAGGGAAGGTGCTGACGAATTTCTAGCTTTCCTGTTAACCAATTTTGAAGTGGCTATGTGGTCATTTTTTGACGAGGTTACCGCACGGAGTGTGGTTGATGCAATACTGCCGGGGGCCACCGAAGGTGTCGTGGTCTTCATGGAAGACATTGACAAGGGGCCATTTGTTGATGAGGATGGCACTACCCACGGGCCCAAGTCAACCCGCCCGTTAACGCGTTTGTGGGCATTGCTGCCACCAGGGTTGGATTACATCAACAATACATTATTCATAGCTTCTCATGCACACACCCTGTTCCAGAATCCTCCTGGCATAGTATACAGGATAACCAGGTAAGGCCATTTGACTTTCTTGCTTCATCGATCGTCGTTTGATGTTAGTTTTTGTTTTAACATGCGTTTAGTTGCAGGCCAAAGACCCACCCAGATGGGACTCTGATTGAGGATGAAGGGATAGCCCTCGCTCGCGTCGCTCTGGAGGCCTTTATGATGGGTCCCACTCTTTACGGGGCCGTACTGGCTTACACGAAGGGTTCAATGGTTCGTTTCCATAATCAGTTTTCCAGGGCCTTTGCGATGTGTAAGGCTCGTGGGTGGCTCCATGAAGACTAGACAGATCAGGGGCCAGTCTTTCCAGATAGCTTTGGCAGCACTTCCAGATCTACCACTGATGGTGAGTAGTAGCATGTATTAAATGTGTTAGTGGATTTGTTCAACTATTTTGGGGTCAGGAGGTTGATGTGATCGTTTTAACTTGCTTTAACAGTTGATGTACCTTCCGGTGGGGATCCCGTGACAACAGGCCGAACTGAGACAACTTTGTCAATGAAGTTCAGGGAGGTAGTAAAAGCGCAGAAATGGCTGCGCAAGTGTGCTCTGCCCGCCCTCACCCGTTGCTTGGATGATGCAGGTCTCCTAGAAATTTTTATGATGCCAAGCCCTAATGTCTCGATTGGGGAAATGATAGGGATCGTGGACTCTTTCAATGAGTCTGTCTCTCAGTACAGCACCCAGATTAAGGGTTTCAAGGTGGTGTTTCATCTGTTGCCTGTATTCTTTTCTAACTTGTTTGGCATGCCGGCAGATGGCCTACCCGTAGTGTTGGACAGGTCTCACAAAGAGCTCCAAACGATCCGTGAACTAGAGTCCTGGCTTGGTGTGAAGAAAAGCACCAAGGGGTTCCCAATGCAGGGGAAAGCAAAGGTTGTTGAGGTGAATGAACTGTATCCCCTGTTTCGAGCATGGGTGTTTCCCAAAACCCTTTCTCAAGTGCAGAGTTTTGGGGTGGAGGCGGTATGCATCATGCGGGCTATCTTAGAAACTAGCATGCGGTATAACTGGGCTCAGTTTTTGTTGGCAGGCATGCATAAGGAGATAGTGCGGTTGTGCTCAAACATCGAAGCGCAATCGCACTTCACTTTCGCCTTCTTCACCAGCTATCTTCACCGTTTTGTGGAGTTTCTTGTGGTGCGTGCGGACAACAAGCTTGTCCTACGGGATCGGGGTCAACTATCTCGCCCGTGGGTCAAACACTTGTATGCGACCGCCAAGTCGCAGGATGCTCCAGAAGGTATCGACGAGTCTGTGTCTGTTACCATAGGAGGACCATCTGGCGGTTCCATCCACACAAGGGACAGTCTGGGGGTAGAGCCAATGGATGTACCTTTAACCACCAGGCGGGCTGAGCAGGTTATTAAAGAAACCATTGGCGAAGCCAAGTCAAAGTTGAAAAGACCTGAACGCACCACGGAGGAAGTTGCTGAGATAAACCAGCCACGCGTGAAGCGGATATGCTTCAAGATACCTGGTAAGCGAAGCTCATCCACTTGTTATTGCATCGTTTTCATTCATTTATAGCTCTTACTTCAATTGCTTATGTGTCGTTATTGTTTTCGGTTTGGGGTAGTGAGGAAACAGGCCTTGGAGACCATCAGAGAGGAGGAGGAAACACGTGCCGAGAAAAACCATGGGGAGGAAAGCCCGGAGAAGAGCCAAGGCGGGGGAACGAAGCCGTTAACGGAGAAGACTACTGAAACTGCACCCTTAGACGACCAGGACGCTATCAACCAAATGTTCAGTAGCTTCCTCCAGGGTGACTTGGATTTGGGCGATCCCCCAGAAGGTGACAAGGATCAAGGTATGTCTTCGCTTTTAGCTGGTTTTTATTATATTAATTGTGACTCCTATTTTTTTTATTTTCGTTACTTATTTTCATTTTTTTTGGCTTAGATGAAGGCAGCGGTACCAGGACGGTACGGTTGGATGTTCCCATGAAGACGGTTCCCCCTGAGGAGACCGCTGAGGTTAGTTCTTCCCATACCCATCAACCGCTTATTTGGTCAAAGATGCCAAGTAAGTCGGATTTTTTGGATGGGATCGCGGAAGAAGTCGTTGAACATCTCCAGGAAATCCATCCTGATATAGGTATGAATCATTTAAAGGTTAGAAGCTTTGTGTCTTACATGTACTGTTTTAATGTTCGTGTTCTTTGCGCGGGTAGGTGCTAAACTAAGATGGGATCCCTTTGAGGGTCTCAGTATGGAAAGCCTAACTGCACTCTCCCCAGAATTGGAACAGGTGCCAAGGCCTGTTTATGAAGGGGTTGCAGAAAGCCTTACACATAATGCCAAGTCGTTGTGGACTTGTAGGCATTCTGTTGAACAGTTGTGGCTACAAGTACAGGCAAAGGAAAAGGAATTCTCTACTGTAACTGAGGAGCGTGACGATTTAAAGGCTCGATACGAGTTCGCCGCTGCAAGACTAAGTGGAGATCGTTCTTGGTGAACCTTGGAGATCACGTACACCAGGTACTGGAACCTTCTAAACCATCATGCGTCACTAACTCGGAGAATAGCGGAATGCAAAGCTCAAGTTGATCTCCTGAACCTTAAGTGTCAAGATTGGAAGGCTTTCGCTTCCAAGGTTCGCAAGTGGGGTCAGGATGAGAAGAACCATAAACATCAGTACAAGAAGTTGCTGAAAGAGGTATCTATTGAAAAGCGGCAACTGAAGATGTTTGTGGAGGGTTTGGGTTTGCGTTCCGCCTTCGATACCTTTGCTCAAAACACAAGTGTGGAGATGGAATCGCCTAAGAGGATCATCACAACTGCTTCTGGGGAGGTGTCGCTAGGTGAATTCCCTCTGAAATGCCCTACCTGGTCAGCAGTCGACAAAGGCAAGGCTTTGGCGAACATTGATTTAGGCCTGGACGGGACAGATTGGGCCAGCATTCCAGAGGAAGAAATCCTTCGTCGGCTGGAGTTTGGCTCAGGGGGATCCCCTATGGTAAAAGTTTCATCTTCATGAAGTTAATTTATTGGATAATGTTTAGAATGTTTAGCCTCTGCTTATTTTGTGTTGGTTGTTTATTTTTGGTGTTTTCATCATGAGGGTGGCGATGATACTCACGAGGCTGGCCCTAACAGAGCAGGGGCCCCTGACACTGGTGGTTCTAAAGGAGATGATCCTCCTGTCACAAATGCTTAGTGCATAGGAATTGTAATTGAAAAATTTTGAACACACAGGAACGATTGTAACATGTGGCATGAATAAAATATTTTTTTTGTTTTGTTTTTTAAATTGTTTGCACACACGACATAATACTAAAATATTTTTGGGTTCGCTTATCTGTTTTAAAGGTGATGCACTGAAGGTAAATGATATGTAAGAAGGTATGCATAGTTTAAGGCCATTTCGGGCCCCATTGTAAACAAGTAATATTTTTAGGAAAAGCGGATGTTTCGTAGTGGGTCGACCATTTCTGATCGTGGCTAGTTTTATGTCATTGCGGACATGATAGTTTAATGTCTTTTCAGACAAGGAGTGTTGTAAAAATTGTTTGGTGTTTTTGTTTTTTATTATTATTTCTCTGTGTTTTTGGGTTTTATCATAGTTTAGCGTCATTTCGGACGTGTTATAGTTTAACGTCATTTTGGACTGTTCGTAGTTTAACGTCATTCCGGACGTTGTAACGTTTCATTTGAGTTGTTTCTTGATTTTCTTCATTTTTTTATCAGGGAGTGTATCGACCGGTATAATTTTTTATTCTCCATCTCCTTCGCTGATCACGTTGAATGGCAACTCAGTCCAGGAGACGTCTGTTAGAATGTTTTCGGTATCGATATTTTTGGGTGCTTCGATGTCGGTTGTTGTTTCTGTGTTGTTTTTTTCATGAGGTGACGCGTGTACAGTGTTAGACGCAGGTAGTTCAGCTTCAGGCTCTTGTCTCGTATTCGAAGGTTTACTACCCACCAGTTGCGTTTTGTTTGAGTCCTTTTAACCAGACTTGTCGAGTTCAACCTCGGAGCCTCAGTCCTCGTCTGTGTGCGATGAAATTAGGGGAGAGGCCGCTTCCCCATGTATGAAGATTTCACCACCCTCGTAGGGTAGGAGAATCTCCTGATGTATAGGGGAGGACACAGCTCTCAATTGGGCTAACCAGGGTCTTCCTAGTATTAGGTTGAATCCTGGCATTTCATCAATGACGAGAAAGTCAGCGGATGTGGGGAACTGGTCTCCCACTATGAAGTCTAGGGTTACTGTGCCTTTGACTAGTACGCGCGACCCACTGAAGGACTTTAAGCATGTCGTTGTCGTAGGTTTGATCAGGTCGGTGAGCCCCAATTGTTCAATGATGGGATAGGGTACGACGTTGGTAGTTGCCCCATCATCTACATGCACCCTATGTATTTTGAACTGGTTTACATGTATAGTTATGAACATAGGGATTGTTGTTGCCTCGCCTGTCTTGTTGTCTACTTTGATGTTCTCATCATGGAAGCTCAGGGGCTTAGAAACAGCACCGTGAGATGGATACATTACGGCATGAATGGCCGGTTCATTGGGGGGCAAGTCCTCACTAACCGGGATTGATGTGAGCATGCGCACCAAAGCTTCCCGATGAGTCTGGGATGTTAAGACCAAGTCACACAAGCTTAACGAGGTGTTTTTCTGTTTTAGGGCTTGAGTAACTTGTGTTAGGGCTATTGCAAAATCTCTACTGTCAGGGACATTTTTATTAGCAGTGACTGGGTCCATTGGACCCAATAGTTTTATTTCGCGTTTTGGTGGTTTGTCGTTATTGTTAGGACCTGCCGTTTTATGTGGTTCTTGTGTTTCGGACGACTCACTGTTGCTTTCCATGTTCGGTCGATCGTTGGATGATGACATAGGTATGGAGTTAAGGGGAGTTGGTTTGGGTGGGCCCACGGCTAGCCATTGGCATTCCCTCTCCATGCGCTCACGTGTAAGTCTGTCTACTAGGCGTTCTCACGTGTTACACGGTGGAGTGGGCCTCGGGGCCTGGGATTGCTCTGGGACCTTTACAACGTATGGAGCTGGACGAGGTTGCGGGTGGACGGTCGGATATGACTGGGCAGGAGTCTGTCCAGGTATCCTGATGACGTATGGGGTTGGTCTCGGTGGAGGTTGGACCTCCGTCGTGGCAATGGCGGGTGGTACTCAGACTACAAAAGGGGTAGGCCGAGCACGAAGGGTTGGTGTATCCGTGGGATTGACTGGAGGGACGCGCACCACGTATGGTTTTTGGCGCATCGTGATGTTGGGGGCGGATGCGGTCGGGGGCACTCGAACCACGTATCGCCGCTGCGGAGTGTGGGATGATTGAGATGCAGGTGTAGATGTAGCGGGAGGAATCTGAACCACGAACAGCTTACCAAATGTTTCCTGCTTATTTTCGGGGTAGATGGTGTTGATACGAGGTGTGTCGGAATCGTCGTCACAATAGATTGCGTCGATTACATACGTTGCCTCGTTAGTGTTCAAGGGGTCTTTGTACACCCCCATGGTTTGATTTTGCGGTTGGACGGGATTAGCCCCGTCAAACGTGATTTTACCATCTTCAATCATCTGCAGGATGTCCTGCTTCAGGGTGAAGCAGTAATCCATTCCATGCCTGTTACGTTGATGGTAGTCGCAGAAGCGATCCATCCTGAATCCTTTGGGCACGGGCGGCTCATCCGGTGTTGCCAGGCTTGGGTTCTGTATGAGTTGGCAGAACCGTTCATGTCTCTGGATGGCTACGGGGGATAATTTCTTATGTTGCATCAGCCCAGCCTTTAAGAGTTGGTCAAAGAGCTGGGACGGTTTCATCGATAAAGGCGTGTACTGAGAGGGTTCCTTCCTCTCGAAATTACGTGCACGGTTCGCCTGGTTCTGTGAGGATGACTCTTGGGTTGTTGTGGGGGCGGGCTGATAGTAGTTAGTGGTGGTTGTGGGCGGTCTTTGTTGATGTGTGGTGTTCATTTGCTGGGTTCCCGCTATTGCTGCTATAGTTGTCTTGGCCTTCTCTTTATCCTTTTTAGTATGTTGATTGTTGAAGGCCAAGTACGCCGGGTCATGGCTGTTTTGAGCCGCTTCCTCTATGTTTCTGATCTGTAAAAATGCCTGATTCACATCACGTGCGTTGAGGTAATAAAGTTTGGACTTAAAGAAATCGTTGACCGCCCCTTTCAGAATTGTAAGCAAATAGGTTGGAGAGATTGGTTCGTGTAGCTCGTTGACAGCCGCACTCCATTTCTGGATAAACTTCTGCACAAGTTCAAGCGGTGCTTGCTTGATCTGCATAAGGCCGTCCAGTGTGGCCTCGGGTTTCAAGTTGTACTTGAACCGGGTCACAAACTGGCGTAAAAGATTGTCCAAAGAGAAAACAGAGTTCCTAGGCAGGGCCCGGTACCAATCGAGTGCTCTCCCTGCGAGAGACATGGGAAATACTCGGAGGATGGAGTGGGGCCAAGCTTGGAGCAGCGCGCATTCTAGTCGGAATGTTATAAGGTGTGCATTGGGATCGGTCTCCCCATTGTACTTGGTTAATGTGGGCAAGGGGACGCCTTTAGGTAAGGTTAGGGGTGGGACCGAAGAGCTGATAGGGTCATCGTTGTAGAAATCCACTACCTTTAACTCTCCCTCAGTGGCCGTTTTGAGGTGTTTTACCTCTTCAGTAAGCTCTTACATTATCCTTTTGGCGTCTGCCCAGTCTTGGGCGCTTGGTGATGCAGCAGCTTGGGGTTACGGTATACTGTACAGGCTAGATTGTTGCATGTTAGGCAGAAGGGCTGACAGCTACGCGGGTGCTTGTGGAAAGGTTACGGCGGGCAGCGCTACAGATGGCACATGGTAGGGAAAGTGTTGTTGTTGGTGTTGTTGCAACTGGGGTTGTGCTTGGGGAACATTGATTGGTGGGACCACGTGGGGTGGTGTATGGTGATGGGGAACTTGATGCGACGGCGCTCCCCTTGCTGGCCATTGCCCTGCCACGTTGTGGGCGGGGACTCCCTGTTGGGCTATGGCTGCTTGGGGAATTGTATGTGTTGGAAGGTGTGGTATGAAGTGGGTGGATGTGGATGCCGGAATCACGTGCGACATCCCTATCACCCTTGGCGGGAGTGTTGCTCCCATATTATCGATAGGTGGCTGGACTTGTGAGGATGGACCCGCCGTGGCTATGGGGATGAGCGCGAGTGGGAAGGTGTTGGGTTGGTGATCACTCGGCAGAGGAGTTTGGACTAGTGTTGCCGTTTCCGGCGGTGGCTGTTGAGCCTGGACAAATCGAAGGTGGTGCAAGGGCATGAGTTCCCCTATGCCAGGATGGAAGATGGGGTTGACCTGTGCTTGAGGGCTTAAGGTATGGAATGACTCTCCTTGCTCGGATTGAGCGGAAAATCCATCCTCATCCTCTAGTTGGGGCTCTAGTGGGGGCTGATCCAACAAATTGTTCCTTTGAAGGAGGAGTTGTGTGATGAGTTCCGAATATTGTTCAGGAACGGGAATTACATCGTACGGGGAAGGGATGAACTCTCATCCCCCCCTGTAATATAGTTCAAACTGCCTCTTCACCTCCAGTTCAACTTGATCAATAGCCAGGTCAACTTGTATCTTAATACAGATGAAGTTGTACTGGTCCTGGGAAATGATGTTAGAGGCTGGGTCCCTCCCTTGCAGCCTTAGGGATCGGCGGGGACCCGCTGCGGGCTGCATTCCTAGATGTTGTGGTCCAGGCTGTTGGACAGCTATGGTGTCCATGGCGGTGGTCTAAGTGGGGACAACGGTGTTGTTAACAGGGTTCATGATGCTATGTCACGTATGGGAGTAAGTCTGGAAAGGCGGAGTTGCTCTGTAATGTGGCGTGCAGTGTATACGCTTCAGAGGACAGCGTACGGTATCAGCGTATACAGCATATATAGCGTGTATGGCGTGTGGAGCGTATACAACGTATATGAGCAGCGTAGATGCTGGAAAGCGTATAAGGCACAGGATGGGTCAGCGTAAAGTGAGACGGCGTAAAATAAGAGCGTAAGACAGGGAGCAGCGTACAACGTAAAAGAGGTGGTCGGCATAACACAATGATGTAGGATAAGTTGCAGTGTAAAGGACTACTCAGCGTAAAACTGGTGTTTAGAGTAAAACAAACGAATGTGACAAACTCAGCGTAAACACAAGCTTAGCGTAAAATAGGCTAGAGCGTAAAACGGAAGATGGCGCAAAACAGGCGAGCGTACAATGGGTTGCAGGGTAAACAATTTGCAACGTAAAATTCATAGCGTAAGGAGTTCACAATATGAAACAGGCTCAACGTAAAGGTCGACTCCGGTGTAAAGACAGGCGCGTAAAGCAGGTTGCAGCGTAAACAGCAGAGCGTAAAACAGATGGAGAGCGGGTTTTTAGAATGTAAACGCAGTGCAGCGTATATGCTGGACAATTGTGGTTTGGGTTTTCGAACCAGACAGCCTAAACGCTGGGAAAGTTGGGGTAGCGTACTGTTAGCGGCGTAGATGCTTAACAGCGTATACGCTGGGAGTTGCGGGTAAGGATTTCAAGGAGGCCCTCCTTCTAGCGCCAATTTCTATACCGCTTGAAATCGTCGGTCTTCGGCTGGAAGGAAAAATGGAGGCCGCGGGATCACAGGATGCGTACAGAAGACCCTGCCTTCGCTTGAGGGCGAGCTGGAATGCAGCAAAGGCAGAGTACCTTGGGTGGTCCACACGCAGATCAGACAAGGATTTCCCCGCACGTATGCAAAATGCTATACGCTGGGTTATGCGTAAACGGCGTGTAGGCGTAAACAGCAAAAACAGCGTGAAACGTAAATGGATGCAAATGAAACGCGAGCGTAAACAGACGTAAACGAGGCGTGGGCCAAATTGACGTAAAACTGTAAAAGAACTTGCAGCGAATGAAACAATGGAACTATAGAGTCAGAGTACAGTGCACCGATCTAACGCAGTTGTGGGAACACAAGGCGAACGAAAAGCCCCGGAGTACACAGAGGTGACTCAGATGGTTTGCGGGGCGTGCGGAGCGTAGGAGACTAGATCCGCAGTGTGCAAGGCTTCCCAGCGTAAGAAGGTTTTCTGCTCTTTTGCGTAGCGTAAATGTTCTCTCTGAGATGCTCCGGGATTTTACGAACCCTCTGGCGAAGTGGAAAAATGGGGGTTTTATACAGGTTGTTACGCTAGACTCGGGATGGGAGACATGTGGCGCGTTGACCGGGTGTATATACTTTACAAATATACAAAATGTTACAACTGCTGGGCGTATACGCTGAAAATGCTGGGCGTGAACTGGGTGGAGATGCTGAACGCTGGGTGTATACGCTGGTGAATGTTGGGCGTACACGTCGAGCGTATACGCTGATGAATGTTGGGCATACACGCCGGGCGCATACGCTGATGGATGCAGGGTGTACACGCCGGGCGCATACGCCGAAGGATGTCCACTTGCTTCAATCCTTGCTCTTCGATGTTATCTTCATGTTGTCATTGGAGATCCTGTCGTCGAGCGTGTACATCTGCAGTACCTGGGCATATACGCTGGAGTGCCGGGAGTATACGCTGAGCATATACGCTGGAATGCTGGGCGTATACGCTGGAGTGTATACGCTGGCATCATGTACTTAGCAAAAAACTAAGTGTCACGATCATGCAACCGGCGTCATTCGTGAGTTCCAGGGTCCTCTTTGGTGTCGGACAAGTACTAAGCTTCGAATTTTGTGGTGTTTCATATATGAGGGAGAGTTCCAAGTGCACAAGGCAACAAAAAAAAGCTGATAATAGAAAACGCAGAATTCGAGGTCCTCCGCCCAAGCTTTGAAGGACAACGTATAGTCACGGAGGACCTGGCCCGAAGAATGAATGACTACCAACAGTTGCGGGCATCAATTCGAGCGTTTGACATCGAACACAAGTAGTTCGCAGCCTGGTTTGTCAACTTAAAAGAACTCATTCTAGCGTTGCCATGCCCTTGGGAGGTTCCAGTTCCAGCACACATTGGAGAAGCCACCTAGACCGTGAACGATCCCATAAGCAAAGAAGAAAAGATGAGGGCTCTCTTGGAGGCTTTCTGGCTACCTCCAGAAGTTGTAGCTACCATGAGGCAACCGACATCTGTGCCACCACCAACGCATGGGCCAGAGGCTAGAGAAGGTCTGTTAGAACCATCGCCCCCAGGGATAGTGTGATCTTCTCCAGAAATTTTGTGCATCATCCTACATAGCAGAGGCTCCAGGACCAATGAGGTGTTCAATTTTGTCTCTGAACACCACCATTTTTGTAATTTTTCCTCCTCGATAACTCGGGCACTTGGTCAAATTTATGTTGTGTCATGTGTGCGTCATGTATGTGTTAAGTTATGTGTGTTGTAAATAAGAATCCATACCTTCCAAATTGTAAAGTAACTCGAGGACAAGTTTTTGCTCAGTTATGGAGGTATGATGAAGTGTCATTAAGTCAATGCATCGACTGGGCCACGTATACGCAGCTACGTCGACACGGGCCCATCGACGTAGCCTCTCTACATCGACGTGGCCCTGTTTACGCAGCCACCTATCCCTGCCTATAAATAAGAGGGCCTTCCGCCTCATTTAAGCATCTTTTTGAGTAGTTGTAGCGAAGTGCTTGTAGTTTGTTCCCACAGGAGATAGAATATTTTCCAAGTGCCTGCAACAGGTGTAAAAAAAGTGATCGGCTCTTTATTCGAGCATTGATGTATCTGAGCCCATTGGTGTAACAGCAATAAAGACAAACTATTCAAGCATTCCTTGCAACATTTGGACTTAGTTATTTTATGCATTTAATAGTTTAATATGTTTATGCTTTATTAGTTACTTGTTAATTATTTAAGTTTTCGTTATTATAATTCCAATCGCTATTGTTCATTTGTAGTTCGTTAAGGCATTAAGTACGACCATCTTGAACATAACCCAAACACTTGGTAAGCCCAGTGACGCTTAACATTTGGTAACCTAGAAGTGTTAGGAGATGCTCAGAACGTGCTCGGAAGATGGGACCGGATACTTATGCTAGAAATAGTTAGAATATAAGCTAGGATAATTAAAGATTAGATAATAGTTTAATCCTTACTTTCCATACCTCAATTAGCCACCAAAAAGATAATTAAAAAGATATAAAAATCATTAGCCTTAGTCTCACTTAACCATCATAAACAGAACCTCACAAGTGAGATTAGGATGACAACGACCATTCTAACCCAAGGTTTCACTGGTTAGAGGTCTGGTGTATGTTAAGTGCTTACAGTCTGCGGATTTCGACCAAGTTGCACGTGAATGCTCGTGATTTGTATGGTTGGGAGTAGGGGTACCTAGCCACTCACCAAGTGGGCTTAAATTATGAATTTCAAGGGAGCTCCTAACTAATGAAATCTTGGGTTCAAACTCTAACATGACTATCCTTAAGATATAATTTTATTTCTATCTCTAAAGTAATATAAAAATATAAAATTAAGTAAACAAACAATTGTAGCATATAAACAACCATACATACCACATGCCAATGAACACCATATATTAATGATCTATTTAGTATCAAATACCTATTTACTCAAATCTCCACCAAGGTTAGCACACATGTGATTTATAATAATGATGATGATGATGAAATCTTAAAATAACATCCATGATCACCATCACATAACACTACAAAAATCTAAAATTAAAAAATGCAATAGTACAAGCAAGCCACACCACAAGGCTTAAGGTAAAAATACAAAGCATAAACTAGTCACAACACATCAAAGGCTTAAGTTACAAGACATACCAATAAGGAAAATGGGTTTCTAGAATTGGATTATTATTATAATAAGAAATATTAATGTGAGTAGCACTAATACTATGATTAGTTTAATATTCAAAAATAAATTTTGAGATTTTTTGGTACATTTACATTAATAATCTATGTTGTGTAGTAGTGGGATCCATCCATTCTAGTACTAGTTTCGAGACATCAAGGTTGATTCCTCTACCAAAACGTGGTCTAATCCTTTTTGCATATTTTTCTATGCAGACCTTACAAGTTTAAATGTTGGTGGTTAGGATAGAAGGATTGTTAGAAAGGACTAAAGTATTATTAGTTTGATGTATTTCATGATCTTTTAGAGTTAATGTACCTTGGTATTTATATTAGATATTTGACTATTGAGGATTTGTATTTTTTATATGGTCTTGGCTCATCTACCTTAAGATTTGTAATTTGTTGTACACAATCTCTAATTTTGGATAAGTAAATTTACTGACATGAAGAAATTTTTAGTATTTCACTATCTTTTTTTTTGGCCTCATTTAGTATTAATGATGCAATTTTTATTAATTCTATATTTATATATTGAAGGCATGATAACTTTGTATCAAAGCTCAATATCAAATCACTTATTGGGGTTTGTTTAAGTATTGTAGATAGCTCCATTTAATAGTAGAGGCAAAGTTGGAAAACATTCAAATTTTAATGTGTTTTTGGTGTCATATAGTAATGATAATTAAAGTACTAGTATATATCCTCTCAACATAAAGCAAATAAGATTTGAAGTATGTAGTGGAAGTATAAAGAAGTTTTTCAGATTTTTACTTTGATGATGACATGCACAATAGTAAAAAGGAAAGAAGAAAATGAATCCTTAGAAAAAGAAAAAGTTACAATAGGAATTAACTTAAGATAGATAAAATTTTGAGATGATGTGTTACCATGAAGAGTGGTATGGAATATAATTCATGGTAGTAAAGTGCATGTTGATTACACAATGGATATAATTGAAGTATCAACTATTAATGATGACTGACTAATTATGTTTGAGTATTAGTGATATAGTGTATGTTTATTATTGGCTCATATGGGAGTTATAATTATTGCCTAAGAATTGTTAATTTCATTGTATTATTTTCTTCAATATTTCAAGAGGAAGATTTCTTTTTAGGGGAAGATTGTTATAGTGTCATCCTTGAAAAGCATTGCATAACACCACCTAAGAGTCTTGAAGCAACAACAAGGGAGGGAAAACTCAAGGTGGACTACGCATTAATACTCATAGTACCTATTACCATAACATAAGTATGCATAACCCATTAGTCCAAGGTTAGTGGTGTAATGGGTACACCTTTAAGTAAATGTACAAGAGATGGAACCAATGAGATGCTCACACACATGCACACAAATAACCATAGAAAGAGAACTAGCATACATACATAACGCTATTCCCTTAAATAACTAAGATGTGTTCCTACTCTAATATATCTATTGATCCCAACATTCCCATACTTGGCATAGGACCTTGATGAGTGTCTTTGGGATAGTGCCCAATTATTTAGTTATATATTTATGTAGAATTTTAATTCACATCTTTTAGTAAAGTTCATTTTTGATGGGCTTCCTTTAAAAGTATATTAGTTGAAGTTGAAGGTACATACTTCAATAGGCTTCATTGTTAATCAAACGTTTTTTCTATAGAGAGATGTGACTTCTTAGGTTTCAAGACTTCTATATATTTTAAAGATATTAGCAATCAGACAAGATCCTCACCAAAACCTACTTGCCGAAGTTGGGCACACATTTTTGATAAAATTTCACTTGGGGACTTGAAACAGCTTGTTAGTGTTCTTTTATGGCCTTTTGAACATCATTCAATTTTTGCTCAATCTAACAAAATATAAACATTAAAACAAAAATTTATGAAAAGTGTAGCCACCAAAGGCATCAACTGGAAGTTGCAGAACCTAATGTTCTTATGTATTCATCCATGAATAATTTTGCAGAAGGCAAGCAAGAGTTGGGGAAAAGGCTATTCCTTGCGTGGGTAGGATGGACCTGCACATGGACGGTGTTGATTTTATGCCTTTTGTCCATCTTTGGTGCCTGTTCATTAATTAATAAACTTATCTGTATTGCTGGGGAACTATTTGGTATTTTGATTGCGGTCTTGTTTATAATGGAATCTATAAAGGGTATGGTAGATGAATTTTACATACCAGAAAATGCAGATGTTAACCTTGATCAGTTCAAACTTCCATGGCATCTTATGAATGGATTTTTTTGGACTACTTTTATCCTTTGGCCTACTATAGACAACCCTGAAGAGCAGAATGGCATGCTCATGATGATACGAGGCTAGTTGGATGAACAGTGTTCCTGCAGATTTTGGTGTACCAATGATGACTATTGTGTAGACAGTTGTTTCTTATACTTCATCTAATTCTTTGGCTCCTGGAGTTCCTAGGCGTTTATCTAGTCCCAATCCTTAGTCTCCTGGAGCTTCATCCAATTGGACAGTAATCAAGGATTTATTCAAAGTAATACCAGTGTACATACTACCTGCATTTATCCCAGCAATCATGCTTACAGGTCTATATTTTTTTCGACCATAGCGTGGCAGCTCAAATGGCTCAATAAAAAGAATTTAACTCGAGAAGGCCCTTAGCCTATCACTATAACGTACTTTTGTTGGGTGTACTGATCTTAATCTGTGAACTAGCTAGAATTCCACCATCCAATGGAATCTTACCTCGATCACCAAGGCATACAAAAAACCTTGCAACTTTAAAAAGACAAATAGAACGCAAGAGATTAGTGGAAAGTGCAAAACAAAGCATTCAAGAAGAACCTTCATTATCAGAGGTTTATGACAATATGTAGAGAGAGGGTTACAAAGTGGTTGTACTGGATCTTATGTCAGCTGGCAAAAAACAAAGATCATGAAGCAGGACAGATAACTACTTTAGTCCTGTACAGTAAGCCTATACTTGATTACCTTGATCAAGTGGATAAACAAACGTAAGCCTTTACTTGATTACCTCAAAATAATCAAAGTTACCTAAGCTCTGTGTTTCCAGAGGCCTTCCCACACTTGAGTGAAAAGGGATTATCAGTCTTGCATTTCGGCGAAGATGCTACTAACAATAGCAAACCCATGCTTCAATACCATTAAAATTAGCAAGTCCAGTGCGTGTACAGTAGGTTTACAGCAGGACACCGGCACATAACGCGATGAAACTAATGAAACTGGCGAAGATGCACATCAGGTTTATAGCACACCAGTGCCTAGAGCGCCATGTGCAACAAAAATAGATATTTCCGACTGCCATGAACGGCCAAAGAAAAAAAGAAACAGCAGTGTGAGAGCTAGCAAAAAGGGCAGAAAAATCAGCGACATGCACAGCTGCTACGCCCAATGATGCATAACGATTTCTTTCTTTCGAAAATGGTAAGGGCTTCAGCAGGAATAGGAGGATGCACTTGGGTACTTGATTGCTCTGGCTCCGCTAGCTCGCCTCTGGCAACCATCTATCAATCCATCCAGCAGACGTAGAACTTATTCTGTTCGTACGGCTGAATCAAGTAACTAAATCATACTACAGAGATTTTTTTTCAACGCTGCATGTGTTGGACCTGGAGGAGTTAGCCGCGCCCCCAGTGGAAGAACAAGGGTTTAAGGAGGATATTCATCGTCACTGGATGCGCAAGTACATCTGAGTAGGTCAGCGGCCGGGTTTTCGAAGATCTGAAGAGATGGATCTTTTGGCTATGTTATAATTTTTTGCGTAGCTCCTGCTCTCACGTTGGAGCTGCAACATGAGCATATGACACTGATTTTGATGCTACATCTGGTGGTATGGCATAAGGTTCTGCAATGGCTGGGCATGCACCGGCACCAATACCTTCACCATATGCAAATGCTCCGGTGCCTGCTTAAACTAGAAGGGTCTTGCTGCAGCATCCCCTACTGCTTATGCAGTTGCAGGTGTCAGTTCTTGTACTGCCGAGCCTCCATGTGAGGCTCATTTTTTCTTTCTTTCCCATCATTATAACGTTATTGCATATCTGAAAAAAAGAAAAAATGGTGTCTTGAACTATTGTTCCGTAAGGTAAAATTTAAAAGCTTAAAAGCTTAGGTTGACGTAGCATATATATATATATATATTATTGATTGTCAACCTTTCAGCTTCCTTCAAGGTTGTTATTTAATGTTAATAAGACTTTTGGTGTTCTCGTTCATTTTCAAAGAGTAGTGATTCTATTTTGAATATGTATTTTTGTACATGCAAATAGAAGGTAGAAGAGATGGAGGAACCTAAAAGAGCTTGGAACACCAACAATGTGGAGGAGCCTAACCCAAAGAGGCAAAAGGCATAGATAGTTAAAAAGGGAGAAGGAAGTTTTAGAGGAGAGTAGTTAGAGTTGAAGGAACAAAAAAAAATTTGGTTTACAATCCCCAATCATCTCTAAACTTTTGTTTAGAAAATATCAATGTAAGCACTAGGCAACCACAGGTTCCAATCCCAAAACTTAAGTCGGTACTCCTTTCTGTTTCAACTTCTTCCCCTTCTTTCTTAGATCCTTCTAGATCACATCAACTAAAAGAGGAAGACCTCAATGTCGAATTGTATTTCAATAGAGCATTTTCAGCAAATTACTAGAGGAAAAGAAAAAAGCTCAATGCAAAGACTTGTTAAAAGAGGTCTGTCTCTTGAACATTCAGACTAGTAAACTACAACAGGAAGCTGTACTCCTAGCAGAAAAAATTAGAAGCTCAATTTCAAGATAAGTTCAGGTTCACCGTTTCCTTTATGTAAGATTGTGTGTGTTACTTCCCTTCTCTTCTTATTTTTCTACAATGCTACAACTTAAATGTGTGGAAAAATTATGAGCTTTGTCATATCATTTTTTATTTTCCCATCTCCAACATTGTTTTAACAATGCTATTTAAAAAGTTTCTCTAAATATATTCAATTTTACAGAGTTATGTTTTCTATTTGAATTTATCCTATTTACCTTTCTACGCATTCAATTTATAGTGTCATGACATTGAAATCAATTTTAATGTTAATTTTTATTCTTGAAATAAAGCTTGCAATTATTTATAATTTTCCACTGTTAACTTAAATCAAATTTCAGAATCCCTAAGTTTAAACACCATCATTGCTCTACTAGCTGAGATTATTCTTAGGTTTCTATATCCATATGGAAGATGCCCTAGGCAGTAGTCTCTTTAAATGAGTTTTCAAAAGGGCATTATTGTGACCAAACTCTAGGCATCAACACTTCTTTTTTTCTTTTCTTTTTTTTGCATTAGGAGGACTTGAACCTTCTTTTTCCTATTTTAATCCAATAATCCTTACCTTAGTTCTAGCTTTGGTAAGTTGGTTTTTCTTACTAACATCATTCTATTTTAAGTTTACTTTATGAAATCACGCATTTAATGTTAATTTTTTAAAATGCATTGTAGTTTTAGTTTTAAAACATAATATATAACTGCTTTCCTATTTACTTTTATTTTATAATTTATCAACAATTACATTTTCTAGTCTATTCATTTTATGAGCAAAGAGATTTCTCATAGAACATTTCATGGAAGATCTCTTACCCCTAACCTTAACCAGCGAACTATCCATCAATTAAACTAACAAAGAGGACTAGCTTCTTATTTTCCAAACCATATTCCAAGAAGCACTCCAACTAAGATGGCAACCAATCCACTTCTCACTCCCCTAGTTAGCAATCTCTTCAACTTCACAAACTATCATAATATTCCTAAACTCTTCAAAATGTTAATTTATTCTTTGATCCTACATCTTCTATTAGTGATGCATGACAACATGTAGAATGCTTTGAAACCCTACTGGACATCTATAACATCACTAAAAATGACATAGCATGTAGAGTCTTTGTGACTACTTTTAGAAGTAAAGCTACCCAATGGTTTTAAATGCTTCATAACACTTCTATTAATTCATGGCTAGAATTTAAAAATAAGTTTCTACTTTAATTCAATAAGTTTACTAGTTGAAGAGAGTAGTTACTCTAGCAGTTAATCTCACTATTAGAGCAATTACTCTAGCGGTTACTCTACAGTTATTCTAATTATTAGAGTGGTTACTCTAGCGGTTACTTTAGAAGTTATTCTAATTATTAGAGTAGTTACTCCCACATCTATAAATACAGTGCCCAGGCGCACAATTGGGAGGAAGTCTTTTAGCAGTCAAGTAGCAAAAATCTTGTAGTCTGTTTGAAAGTTAGAGTATTTTCCAAGTGGCCGCAGCAGGAGGTTTAAGTGTGGATAGATCTTTATTCAAGTAGTGATGTACCTGAGCACACCATTGTGTTGGCAATAAAGAAGAGCTCTTTGATTCATCCTTGTAGCACTTGAGATTTGTTTTCTTACACATTTATTTTATTTTATGCACTTTACATTTATGTTATTAGCAGAACAATTCATTTTGATCAATTAAGCAAATCATTAAATTACACAAGCACGACCACTTCAAGCATGCGTGTAATGCTTGGTAAACCAGTAACGATTAGCGTTTGGTAATCCCAGCAGTGTTGCACTAGTTCAAGATGTGTACGACAAGTTGGAACGGATGCTGGTGTTAAGATTAGTTAGAACTTAGTTAATGAGTAGTTAAGTTAAATTAGTTACCTCTCTCCTTCCCTACTAGCACAAGATATAAAAACATAAAAGATATAAAAATCATATGCCTCAAGGTTACTTAACCATACAAACATGACATACAGGTAAGCTTGAGAAGACAACAATCAACCAACCTATCCTTGTTCCACAAGGGCACATAAGCACTTAGTCCTTGGAATTCGACCGAATCATGCGTGAAATGCTCATATTTGTATGGTTGAGTGTAGGGGTATCTCGCCACTCATCACTAGTCTTTCCTTAACCTTAAGTAACTTTATAGGTCTAAGAAAACTATCTAGAAAAAATATTCATGATTGTAATTTAAGATTTCTCCATCAACTAGCTTATGTGCTAAATGAGATGCATCCTACCCCTAATGGTATCCTCAACTTTTACCTCTTCACCATTAATTTGCTCTTTACCTATGCCATTAAATCTGATCACAACATAGTAGAATTACAAGGAGCAATGGCTAAAGTTGTTAAACTAGAATAAATTACCTTAATGAATAGCCTTCAAACTCAATTTGGGATGATTAGTATTAGCAATTCTATGTTATCTAGTCCCTTACCATCACAAAATTTTCCAATGAATAATACTATGTTTCAAACCCCTACTCCCCTACAAATGTTTCAACCTACAAATAATTATTTTCAAAATCCAACCTCTTCTTCATTTTTACCATGCAATACTACTTTTAGTGATGATTAATAAAAAGCTTTAATTCAATCTATCATAAATCCAAATTGAATATCTAATCCTAATAGATCTACTAATCAAACAGAGAACCAAATCATCCAAATATTAACTTAACTTCAAGAACTATAAAATGAAGTAGTTGAACTAAAGAAAAAAAAAACAACAAAGTCCCTATACAATCTAAAAAACCAAGCATATCAATCAATGATCATTATTGTCATCTTCATAATACTAGGCAACATTCCAAGAAAAATTATCCTCAATTTTTAACATTATATGATGACAATGCTCAAAATCAACAAAATGGAAAAGTCCTAATTATGGTCCTCAACATTCTCCATGAAAAAAAAATGAAGTTACCTCATGTAAGCAAGTCATGATGAGTGATCCTAATCCACACAACACTCACTACTATAAACTTAGGCATATTATAAATATTGCTCAACAAGTTAGGAATAACAATTATACTCCTCCCAACAAAAGCACCTCTAGTAAAAATAATACAAATAATCAAATGGAACCACCTCAAGTAAATATTCAACAACAACCAAACCCACCTTCTATACTTATAAGAAACGCTTCCCAACATGAAGTCAAAGATTAACACGAAGCTTATAATTTAGTTGAAGATTTAAAAAGAGTTAAAGTCAATATTTCAATATATCATCTTTTACACTTCAATGAAATGAAAGATGTGATTTATAAAGATAGTTCATACATTTGAAACCAAACAAAAAAATTCTCCAACAATCAAAAAACAAGTTCATTTTGTGAAAAGTGCTAATGCTCTATCAATATAAAACTCAAGCAATTTCATGTTAAACAAAAACGATCAACCTCCTTCTCTAACAACATTGATTATTTTAGGTAAGAATGTTCATAACTTCTTAATGGACTCTGGTGCAACTATTAGCATCATGCCATTAGAAGTGTGGAAAATGTTAGGAGAAAAAATGCTACCATAAGCAAGAAGTGTGATAAAACTTGACAAATCTAATGTACTTGTGGTAGGGTCATTAAAAGGAGTGAAATTGCAACTTAAACAATACCTTGTTTTCACATGTTATAAATATATTTTAGTAGTTGACATGTCATCCACTTATGATGTGCTTCTATCAAGGACTTTCGAAACCTAGTTTGAGGGCTTCTTTAAATCATATTTTTTAAAATTATTAATTCCTTTAAAGAAAAATATGAATATGTTGTTATACCTAGAGAACCTTTTTATAAACATGTGGTAACAGCTTTAATCAACAAAATCAATCTTTGGAAAACCAAAATACCAATCTTTTTATTGGAGTTATTGAAGTCAAACTTGGCGAATATGTCATAAATGATATGTGAGTGGAATTCTAAAGATAAATCCTTTTACTTATACATATTCCATCCAATATTATCAAGCTTTTAAAGCATTTGTAGAAATTTATGAAGATACTTTACCAATCATCAACATGATGGAAAAACATTTCCTTTTGATGACCCACAAGCATTAAGAAAGGACAAAGTTATAAATGCGATTCTAATCATTGAAACATTAGAAGATGAGCCAAATTCTGATAATGACCATTATTATGTTGATCAAAGGGCCAATATTTCAGATCTTACTAACTTAAACACTTGTATATTAAAAGTAGATGGTGCCTCTTCCAAGAAAGGATGTGGAGCTGAAATAATGCTAATCCCCTTGGTGAAGTTCCTATCATTAAAGCCATTAATTTTACACAACCTATGACTAGCAACATGATTGAGTATGAAGTGTTTATGCACAAGACCAAGATAGCTCAATATTATGACTTACCCAAACTCAAGATTTATATTAACTCTCAATTCATAGTAAATCAAATTAGTGAGATTTTTTATGATAAGGATGCTACCATGAAAGTGTATAAAGCTTAAATCCTTGAAATTTTTAAGGAATTTTATCACATATCCATTAAACATATTTCTAGAGAAGAAAATTATGTTCTTGATGCATTGACATAAAAGGCCACTACTTTAGATGTACCATTTAGAGATAATGCTTAGGATTCTGAATTTATCATTGAAAGGTTTAAGTCCTATTCTATTCTAGCTAATATCTTTTCTTTCCCAGTTTTTGATGTTGATAATCATATTTATGAATTTTTATTTTTCAAGGGTGAATTTAGTGATTAATGTTTGAAAATTTCTCAAGAAGCTATAACTGAAAATGTCATATTTTTAAATAAAATATCTCTTGAAATAGCAACTAGAGAAGCTTTATTTGATAGCTTAAAAAAAATAAAAGAAATATCTAAAAACACTAATTAGTAAATGCTAACTGACATAGAAACAATTCAAATTCAAAAGAAAGGACAATACTATCCTATTAAAGTAGGAACTCAGTTACATTCAAATGAAAAAAATAATTGATGGAATTATTACATGAGTTTAATGATGTTTTAGCTTGGACTTAAAACTTTGAATCCTCTCATGATGATACATATTATACCTCTTAAACCCAAAAAAATTTATTTAGACAAAAACTTAGACCTCTTAATTCGAAGATTGAAACTTTGATGAAGGAAGAAATAAATAAAATTTTAGAATCTAAAATTATTTATCTAGTAAGACATTCAAGTTGGATATCAAATTTAGTACTTGTTAGAAAATGAATAGGTGACTTACAATTATGTATTGATTTTCATAACCTTAATACTTCTTGTATTAAGGATAATTACCCACTTGAAAATGGTGCGTAAATGTGTTCCTTTTTAGACTAATATTCAAGATTTAATTATATCTTAGTAAGTAAGAAGGACCAATATAAGACTACCTTTACAACAAAATGGGAAACTTTCAATTCACTAATATGTCCTTCGATTGTATAAATGTTGGTTCCACCTTTCAAAGAGCTATGGATGGAACTTTTCAAGGAATGATTTAACTATTTTCTCTAAAGATTGAGGTACACACCTTAGAGACTTTAGAAATATTTTCACAAGATGTAGATGATTTGATGTCACTTTGAATGGCTAAAAATTATTTTTGATGTTCAAAGAAATAAATTTCTTAGTCATATAATGACTAACTAAGGAATTATGATTGAACCTGAGTGGGTAAATGTCATTTTAGAGGTACCCTACCCTTTTTCTAAAACTAATTTAAGGGATTTCTTTGGAATATTTAATTTTTTTAGATGATTTATTCCTATTTATACTGAATTAGTTAAACCATTAAATGAGATTCTTAAGAAAGATAGTAATGTGCATTGGACAAAAGAAAGAAAAAACACTTTTCTTGCAATTAAAGATACCATTATAGATGCTCCTATTTTAGCTTCTCCTTGGTACAAAAATGATTTCCTTTTATATGCTTTTTCTAGTGATGTAACTATCATCACTATCGTAACCCAAGATATTATTAATCAAGGTGAAAGACCCATAGCTTTCATGTCTACACCATTGAAAGTTGTAGAAGTAAAATATTCACTTGTCACAAAACAATTATATGCTATGATTAAAGCTCTAAAAAAATTTGCTACTATTTGTTAAATGCAAAAGTTTTTGTTATTGTTCCTAATTCAACCATCATTGCATTAGCCAAATTACAAGATCCTAGTGAAAAATGAGCTAAATGGGTTATGAAATTACAAGAATTTGATATTCAATGGAAAATAGCCAAGTTAGTTAAAGGAACTAGTCTTGCCAAGCTCATAGCTAAAACCTCAACTTTGGATAGAAATGATACACCTAAAGATAAAGAATCAATACCAATTCACATACTATCTATTGATGGGAAGACTGATATCCCACTTTCTCCTAACCAATTACATGACCCATGGTCTGGAGATATTAAATTTTATTTAACCTTTCATCATTGTCCTTTAGATTTACCTAGATATAAAAGAATCCTTTTATTATCTAAATGTTTAAAGTTTACTTTAATTAGTGGTGATTTATTTAGGAAAAAATTTCAAGAAATACATCTTAAATGCTAAAACCAAAAACAAGCTAATGATACTTTAAAGAAACTACATGAGGAAGGTTACTATTAGCCTACTATGATTAATAATGCTTAAAACCTAGTTAAAACTTATGTACAATGTCAAGTGTTTAAAGAGAAAGATTCTAAAAGTTCAACTTCTTTACAACCCATAATAGAAACTAGACCATTTGCACAATGGGTTTTAGATTTTATAGGAGTGATTAATCCATGATCAACAACAACATAAGTTTATCTTAATGGCCATTGATTATTGCACACCTTGGTTAGAAGCAAAAGCAACTAAAACTACAATATCTTGTGAAGTTGTTCAACTTTTGAAAAATGATATAATTTCTAGATATGGATATCCTTACACTTTTGTAGTTCATAACGAACCCACATTTATATCCATATAGTTTACAAATTGGTCTAGGGAACATAACATTACTATCAAAGTTGTAACTGAGTATTATCCCCAAGATAATGGAATAACAAAGTCATCCATAAAATTATATTAGATGGAATTAAGAAGATGATAACTAAAAATCCATGAAAATGGCATGAACAATTAAAATTAGTATGGGTTGATAGAATTCATTATAAAGAATCAATCAAGACTACACCATACGATTTAGTATATGGACAAGAACCCATTTTACTAATAAATCTACAAATTTCAACATATCAATTTTTCTTAAATCATTTACCAACAAATTAACATTTAATTTCACATTCATATGAAATTTGGAATTTAGAACTTAAAAGGATCAAAGCAGTTAAAAGCCTATTTAATCATTAGGAAACTATTAAAAGATGGTTTGATAAGAAATATGTAGCTAAAGTCTTTAAAGTAGGTCATCTAGTTCTTAAAAGAGATAAAGCATCTAGTTAGATGGGCCCTCAAAATAAGTTTTCTCCTATGTGGTCAAGCCCATATCAAGTCACAGATGTTATTGTTCCCAATGTTTACAAAGTTGCTGATTTACAAGGAAACAAATTATATAGAAATTTTAATGCTTTTCATTTAAAGCATTTTTACTCAGGTGTCCCTCATGGACACTTGGTTGATTCTTAGTGTTTGTTTTCCTTGTTATTTTTCATGTATTTAATATGTATATTATTGCATTTCCATATATTTTTTCATCATCTTCTCATGCATGTTGATTCTATCATTGTGCTTTGATTTGATGTATTTGTGCCTTTAATATGATTTTAATAATCATTATGATCATTTGAGTGGCCATGCATTAGGTCATCATAACACCATTTGAAAATAATACAAGTATAATGTTTCATATACTATTCATGTTATATCATATTACTATTGTATAAAATCTTCCTTATATGATATATTTCAATAATTCTATGATTCTTTCCAATCTATTTTAAGGTATTGCTTTTGTTAGTCATGTTGGATTATAGAGAATAGGATTTATGCTAACTTATCATGTTATTATCATGGTCATGTTAATGCAAGACATGTGAGCTTGGAGAATGGTTAGCCATAATCACTAGGTGACCTTAGAAAATCCCTTCTCCCTCTCATAAGCCTTAAGCCTAAAGTGTGATGATCCATGGTTGTACTATGAATAATAGGGTGAAGTGTGATCTTTTCCACATGAGAACCCTTAGTTACCCAAGAGAACTGCTATGATGTTGCCTAGTTTATAGTTGAAGGAACATGCATGAAGGTTAAATTGCATCATGGAAAAAGTTTTCAAAAGGACCATGTTCATTGGTAATGCAACTAATCAGTCAGACTTGTGTGGGAATTCCTACCTTAATAATGAAGTGCACCATGAGCAAAGTTTCTAAAAAAAGGACCATGTTTACTAACAGTGTAACAAGTTCTTAAGTATGATGGGGTTCAACAAAAATCCTCACCCTATTCTTTCCATCCCCTTTCCATCAAAAAAAAATGTATATGCTCATACCTTTTTCTAGTTTCCCTCTATTTATCTCATTTCTACTTTACCCATTACCCGTTTTAGTTTTCTCATTCCCCCCAAAATAAAGGAAGGAAAAAAGAAAGAAAACCAAGGAAGACCATGATCTAAAGAAACATGCCCTCTTCATGAAGTTTATTATAAGTCCCATTCTTAAAGATGTCCTCTATACTATTTACTTTTATTATAAGAATCATTGGGATTATAATATTAAATATAATTTATAGTTTATAAAGTTTATATGGCATGTATTAAATCTTAAATTAACTTGCAAGGTGATGTGAAAGGTGACCCATGTCTAGGTGCTCTTTTTGATTATATGATTTTTTTAATCATAATGAATATTATATTCTATTTTGTAATCTTTCACATTTCTAGTGCCCATCATGATTCTATGTTCATTTTGATTACCTAAATCATAGATATTTTTCTTTATGGTATCCTTGCACTTGCATGCAACTTGCATTTGAGGGCTAAATGTTAATCTCAACATTCCCATGCTTGGCATGGGGCCTTGATGAGTGTCTTTGGGTTAGCAGTCTATTAT
>MNCI01017012.1:0-28974 GCA_015680685.1 Gnetum montanum | reverse complement strand
CTATGAAGATTGTTGAAGAATCCAAAGAGAAAAATAGTAATGATAACTATAGGAGGTGAAAAGAAGCTGAACATGCCTACTAAAGAGATAAGGACAAAGCTGATGTTGTAGAAGAAGTTGTGGAAACTGACTTTGATGATGAAACTAGTTGTGAAAACTATCAATACAAACATCCAAAGGGATGGTACGCTATGATGTCACACTTACAAGAGTTTGGGGTGCACGCATTGAATCCTTGGCTAGCACATAGGCAAGCATCCAAGTGATTGCCTTATCCTCAAGATAATCCAAGGCAGTTCCACTAGCAACAACAAGCTTACTACCTAAGTGGAGCTCCACCACAACCATATGAGCAATACCAATAGTGGATCAACCACACTTGTGGGGAATGCCACCACCAAAGTAATAGTACCCTTATAGGCAACCATATCCATATGGGTACTATGTTTAGCATCCCATTTCTCCAAGAATTTCTAAAGTTGTGCCTCATTTCAACATTAGTATTACCCTCCAGAGTACCATTGAACACATTTATCATCTACTCGAGGAGAAAACACATATCCATATCACCCTCTGCATTTGTCTACACACACCTTCACTCTTAAACTAGTTACCTCTTGCTCCATCCATGGAGGGAGAGATTCCTCCATAGCAACAACAATGAAATGTAGATCTAACCCAAGAAGTCCTCTCATTTACCTACAAATCATTGGACATGAGCCATGCAAGGATCTTCTTGATTTTGGCTCTAGTGTCAATCTCATCTTCCATGACATGTACAAGGCTTGGAACCTACCACCTCTCAAGAATTGTCAAATCAATCAATCACTATTCCTTTGGGATTAGTGAACGACATTGTGACCATAGTAAGTGGTTAGTCCTATCCTGCTAATTTTTTGGTGATCAAGGTTGAAAACTACAAAGGTAACTTCCCCATCATTATGGGAAGGACTTGGTTAAGCATAGTTGACACATGTATGGGCATAAGGAACCTCTCCTTAGAAATTTTCAAGAAAAATGAATTTGTAAAGTTAGTGAAGAAGTGTATTTCATGCATCATGTACAACGATAACTAGTGCAATTTCATGCAAAAGATTTGGTCCATCAAAAGTACATACATCAAAGCATGCAATTAGTGTGCACAAGAAACATATATTCAAAGGTGTCTATATGCAACAACCACAAGATAGGAAGGCACCCAATGGCTGATAGCCAACTCAAATAGTAGCACATTATGCATGGAACTAACTGAGAGCCTAACATGTGCTTATGTTGAAAGCATGAATGAATTTGAGAAAGTTCATCACCAACTCTCTAATGAAACTCTCTAATGATGAAGATGATGATACCTATTGGGGAGAGTTGAAAATCCCTAATAACTTCAACAAAGAGCCCCAAGAGATGAAAAATATACCAGCTAGCATGATATATGCATTTTTAAATAATGGTAAATCAGTCATAATTAATGCCAAACTTGCTCCTCAAAAAAAATAAAATCTATTAAAGATGGTTAACAAATGACCAATAACCTTTGCTTGATCATATCCTGATTTGATAGGAATTGATCCAAGGATATGCTAACATTGCATTTACATCGACCTAATCATGAAGCTAAGAAGGTAGTCATAGAGGTGGCTGAATTCCAAATTGAAGCAGATTGTCAAGAAGGAAATAGAGAAACTCCTCAAGGTAGGGTTCATCTATCCCATCGCAAATAGTGAGTGGGTTAGCCAACTTGTAATTGTGCCAAAGAAATGTGGCAAGTGCCAGGTCTACATTGACTTCAAGATATTGAACATGACAACATTTAAAGATCACTTTCCATTGTTGTTTGTGGATCAAGTGTTGGACACCATATCTGGGCATTACTATTATAGCTTCTTAGATGGTTATAGTGGCTATGACCAAATCCAAATTACACTAGAAGATCAAACCAAGACAACATTCACGAGTCCCTAGGGAACTTTTTCATATTGTAAGATTCCATTTGGTTTGTGCAATGTCCCTAAAACATTTCAATGCATGGTCCTTATTATTTTCCAACAATAGATCAATAGTGGTGTGGAAGTCTTCATGGATGACTTCTCCACCTAGGAAGCTATGTTTGAGCAAGCCTTGGACTGCCTTAAACAAGTACTAAAGAGATGTCTTGAAACAAATATGTGGCTCAACTAGTAAAAAAGTCATCTCATGGTCCAAGAAGGCATTATGTTGGGGCACCAAATTTTACAAGAAAGGATTGAGATAGACCTAGAAAAGATAAGGGTCATCCAAGGAATTACACATCAACCAGAGATAGTCAAAGATGTTAGATCATTCCTTGGACATATTGGCTATTACTAGTGATTCATAGAGAATTTCTCTAAGATCAAAAAGTTGTTGGTTGAGCTAATAAAGAAAGCTCCTCTATTTATCTACACTATGGAGTGCAAACACGCATTCCAAAAGTTGAAGGAAAAAATCATGGAAACTCGAATTCTATGGGCACTAGACTAGTTCAAACCATTTCACATAATTATGGATGCATCTAATTATGCTTTGGGAGTAGTGCTTATGTAGGTGGGCAATAAAAAATGCCCATATTACATTCACTATACAAGCCAAAGCATTGTGAGTGGACAACTGAATTATACCAAAATTGAAAAAGAACTAATGATAGTGGTGTATGCTCTCAACAAGTTCAGGCACTATGTGCTTGGCTATAAAATTTTTGTGCACATAAACCACAGTGCCATCCACTTCCTAATGAACAAGCTGGTCATAAGCCCTCGTATGTTATGGTGGCTTGTGATCCTACAAGAATTCGATCTCATGATGGTAGACCAGAAGGGGACTAAGGATGTGGTCACTGATCACCTATCTTGATTGAGATGGGATAACAAAGAACAAGAGATTCCAATATTTGATCAAGTCCTAGATGAACTCTTTCTTTACTGATGTAATCAATGAACAAATGCTGATAGAACAAAAATGGTACAATGGCATCCTCACTTATATTTTCACTCAAGAGATGTCACAAGATCTTGACTTGGTAACATTGCACAATATGGGAGTTGACTCCTGTAGACTCTTAACCACCTCTAGTAACTGATGAGTGCATACATCATTAGGTTCCTCCACCCCATCCTCCCTCAAAATGTGTTGGAAATTCTTTTATTTTTGACATGTCCAAGTTCCATTGGTGAGTGTGTGGATGAATGAGAGGTCTAAAATTAAATTTGATTATACTGGACATAGAAACATATTGGTATAGCGTTTCTTATGATAGACGATTTCTTGTGTTCTTATTTTTAAACAATGATCGAACTGCCCAGAGTCTATGCCCTTATTCCAAAGATAGATCATGTATCCTGTAAATAATGAAAATATATTATTTGATTGCTTCAAATTTACAAAGAACTTTAAACACTAGAAAATAGAAAAACAAAAACACTATAAAAAAAGATCATAGTTGACTCCCTTAGACTCTCACCAGATGACGTACTGTATGAAACTCAAAACTTTTCTATGTAGGGTTAAGGTATTAATAGATGGGAAGAAACCTAGGTTTGTTTTCTATCTCTATAATCATTTATTATTATTCACTTTGGTAAATTTTTATTTACTATCTTAATTTCCTATTAATTTTCATAAAAATGCATAACTAACATTGCAGATATATTCCTACAATTTCAAGGTAAAGATGGGACAATACGCATCGATCATTGGTTTCATTTTATATCTTATCCAAACATTGTTATAATGCCTTGATTTTTTATTCTGCTAGTATTTTTCTATATTTTACCTTCAATATTAGATAAATTCATACAATTTCATTGATTAGGTACTAAAAGGGATCAATGTTTTTTATTTGAGGAAAATTTAATTCTCTTGTTAGAAATTCTAGATTTGATAAACAATCTTAATTACTTCTTTCATGTAATTAGGATTTTTTATGTACAAAAATAGGTAGAAGATGGTTGCAATGTAATTTCATCAAAAAAATAGGATTATTTACTACATTATGTAGAATAATGCTTATGATATTTCATATAAATAACAAAATAGGATTACATGATTTTTAAAATTTTTCCCTTATTCAAAGAGCTTGCATTGTTTCTTATAGTGCTACTTTTGATAATAAATTATTTTATCTTTAGTATCATAATATTTATACTTTAGAACTATGTACCTACATAATATTTTTAAAATATGTTAGAATAAGCCCATAAGTGAATGAGCTTTTACTCAAATAAACATATAATGCATCAAAGAATCTTTAAGTAAATTAAGTGTTGTAAATTTTATATATCTACTTTAGGATAAGTTTCTACAATTGATCCATTTTATATATGACTGAAATGAATTTCAATGACATTTTTGTACCCTTGTTCCTTGAAAAATGTATGTATATTGTAATTAGGATTTGAAAAATTGATAACACTTAAGCTAGATATCCATAGTAAAGAATAACATAAAGTAGAAATTCTTTAAGAAAGAATCTTTCTAAAAAGATAAGTATTTTATACTTGGTGTAGGAGAACTATTTTTTAGAAAATGACTTAACAAGGTTTTTTATCGAAAATCATGTAACAACTTTAAAATTAGTGTTAAAATCAAAGACATGCTTATATGTTATTAACTTTTTCTTTGTTATAGATTTGATTCCCCCTTGCCTAAAATATTTTCTTTCACTAAATAATTTCTAGATACTAGTAACAATAGTGGATGTATTCCTTAACAAAGATATTGCATAAAGGATACATTTCTTTTAGATTCTTTGTTGACCTTTTGTCATTTTTGAAATTAAAGTCTATACTATGTTGCATTTTTTTTAAAAAAAAAGAGCATTAATGTGACATATAGTGGACATGATACAATAGAAATTGGAGACATACTATATGGAGAAACAATGATGCATAAAGAAGAGAAACTATAAGTAAAGAATCATCATGTTTACTTTCTTACATTATAGAACTTATAGCAAAGTGTTGTGCTTTTTGTATATCTTGAGTACATAATGAGACTCAATTTCCACAACCCAAACCTTAATGACAATTCCTTCTTCCAACTACAATAAATCTTAAATTGAGCTTGAGAAAAAAGAGAAGTAGTAAAAGGAAAGAAAATCTTCTTTACTCTTTATTGAAATCCAAGATCAAAGTATGAAATAGCATAATGGTATGACATGATCTCAAGGATTGAAAACACTTCCAGAACTCTTCTCCACAATGATAGGGATTCAAAACTTAGTTAACTATCTTTTGACCATTTACCATGGATAAATACAAACTTATAATACTTTAGGAGTGTTAATATATATTGCCTAATAGTGGTTTCACCTAATTATGGTTGCATTACAGCTTGTAGTTGACTCACGTTTGCTTGTTAAATTAAAACTACCATAGGGAAGGTGAACCACACAAGCAACTCATTGTACACATGGGATGTCTTGTGGTGAAGAAGAACCTTGATTTTTTCAAACCATTGGTTCTCTATTATTTTAAATTTAGAATTAAAATTACATAGCGGAATGTTTCTCTATTCAACAATATTGAAATCAAACATTCATATTTCTGCAGGCTAATGAAATTTTTGGTGTCAAAACTAACATGGTTTTAGAGGGAGGATGGATGGGGTGGAGGAACTAGATGATGTATGCACCCACCAATTACTGGCAGTGGGTAAGATTCTATGGGAGTCAACTCTCGTATTGTGCAATGTTGCACTTAACTTTAGAAGGAAACAATAGTTTCTTCATTGGGTGAAATACTTCATGGAAATCAGTGGATACCTTTACAAGGTGTGTGCTGATGACCTAGTTCACTGGTGTGTGCTTGATGTAGATTAATTACACGTTCTCCAAGATTCTCATAAAGGTCCTTGTGAAGGCCACTATGTAGGGAGGTGAATGGTCATAAAAATATTGATGGTAAGATATTACTAGCCTACAATCTTCAGGGATGTCCACCAGTTTGTCTAATCTTGTGAATGCTACCAATGAGATGGTGGGATGACTGCATGAATGAAGGGTCCTCAATATTGAATTTAGCCACTAGAGCCCTTTGATATTTGGGGCATAGACATCATGGGTTCCATCACACTCATGTCCAATAAAAATGTGTATATCATAGTAGTAATTGACTACTACACCAAATGGGCAAAGGTAGTAGCTATCACTGATTGTACATCATCCACTACTGCTTGATTTATACAACAACATGTTGTAAATAGGTTTTGGTACCATGTGCACTAATTTTTTATAATGGAACTCATTTTATAGGTGCCACTTTTAGAAAGGTAATGCAATGCTTGGGGGTTGAACATAAATTAACAACACCCTATCATCCCCAAGTCAATGGTTAAGTAGAGGTAACTAACGAGGAGATCACAAAAATCCTAACAAGGATTGTGAGAAAATATATGAGAGATTGGAGCACAAAAATCAATGATTCCCTATGGGCCTACCGCAAAACATGGAAACTCCTTATTGGCTACTCTCCCTATGAGCTAGTGTATGGAAAAATTCCAACACTCTTAATTCAATCTGAGCTTCGTACACTCTCAACAGCCTATGACCTAAATCTTGACCTAAGTCTAGCATAAAAAGAAAGACTAATCAACCTGAATATGCTAGATGAAAATTAACTAGTGGCATGATCTTTGAATGAAGTGCACAAGGCATTCAATAAGTAAGAACATGACCAAAGGATAAGGAAAGTAAAATTTCAATCCGGTGATAACATTCTCTACTAGAACCCCACACATGTACCTTAGGAGACAAAGTTACAAACGTTGTGGGAGGAACCTCACATAGTTTTTGAAAAATTTCCTTCTAGGACCATGACCATATACAAACCTAAGAGTCCTAATAAAAGGTAGTTGGTCAACATCCAATAGGTAAATCTTTTCCATGAGCCCAAGTAAGGCAGTGCAAAAAATACCTCAATAGACTGACAACCACATTCAACTTTTTAGATCTCCTCCTTCCAACTTTGTTGTGGAGGAGATGGCCATCCATGCTAATTATCCATATGGCTTCTCAATTTTTCTACTTTTTGTTTTTTACATTTTTGATTTTGCAAATTATTTAATTTTAGACCTTTTTAATTTTCAAAATTTTACTTTTTTACACTTTATTTTTTTTGTACATGAATCCTTCTTAAATATTTTACACTTGTATATTTTACTTTGTTTGAGTGTGATTTTCAATCTTTTCTAATAAAACATGTTTTATTGCCAATACAACATGGGTTGCCATGGCTGCTACTAATGGTGGGTTGTGTTTAATGTTTGTTTGCTAATGTTTGATTTCTATTTTTGAATTTTTGTATTGATGACTTAGTCCTAGTTTCTTTTTCATGGTTATGAGTAGTGAGTTCACAACATCCACCCATTCCACTAAATCTATGATTTTCCTTGTTTTGCAAATCTAAGGTCCCTTCCATTAAGTAAACTTTTAATCAACTAGTAACCTTGGTAGTTTCCAATATTGGGAAAGATTTAAAGGTTTGAATTTTGGGGTGCAACCCAGGGCTTCGCTACTTCTGGGCTATGGTTCATGACGTGATTGAATATGGCTTCATTTACTCGAGCATGATAGGTGGATGGAGAGGGAAATGAAGTATAATATGGAGGTGAATCGGGTGAGTATTCAACGGAATAGGAACAGGATGGCTAGTCGAAGAGCGATGGAGTATTTGGAGGGGTAGCCATGGTGATGGTGATAATATAACTATAAAACAAGAAATGAAAAAGCACTACACGATCGCAAAAATCAAGAACTTGAGCACTTTCACGAGCGGTGCCGCATAGCACATCGAAAGCTTACAGACTGAACTGTTGCTCAATAACTCTAATGGAGACGCCACATAGCGTATGCACTAGAGGATTTACTTCACTCAAGAAGTAATCAGCTCTCATCACGAGACTACAAAATAGTGTTTGTATCACACAAACCAACTACAAGTTTATTCCTTCAAACTGCGATGATTTACAATGGCATAGCGATAGCTATATATAGGAGCAAACTGGGGTGAGTGCTCCGCTTTGGATAATCATGAGCAACATTATTGGAGTGATCACACATCACTGCTTACATCACACATACATTATTACATTCTATTATTACGCCTAGGTCAGACCTTATAGAGCTTTCAAGATTGCTCTATGGATGCTACACATTTTTGTCCTGGAGAGTTGACACTCGGCACAAAGGTGGATGAGTCATGCCATATCTTCAAGTAGGATTGGTGGTGACGTAGGGTCTTGGGCATCTTCATCTTGAAGCAACGGCGGTCGTTCCACTTTTACTTCGTTGTGGTAGACAGTGACTTCTTCGTACAAGTTGATCCGTTGAAATGTGTTGCAAAGTGCTGCTTCCCATCCATTCCATTATAGCAAGTGGTTGAAATAATTGCATGCAAACTGATTTAAAAACAACTAGCATCGGATGAGTAAGATATTATCAAGGACAGCATGATCTTGTAGATGACGAAGAATCCTCGGTTCAAGTCTGGTCCACTTCAAGTTGTTGATGATACAATCAATGAGACCTACCATGTTGATGAATACATCCAAGTTTGGATACAACCTTGAAACATTGCTTGTTGACTCCTATGGGAATAACATGGTTATGTTTCGACACCATGCTACTCGATTCTCTAGGGTTTCTAGAGGCCATTGCTTCCATTCTTCTTCAGCTGACTCGCCAGAACTGGAACCTGCAGCTCTGGGTCCTCTAAGCATAAAACATTTTAATTCACGTGTTAATGCGTTAGGTAAGGCATTCATGGTTGATGATACCTGCTGAACTGAGAAATCATACTGGGACAACAAAAATTTCCACCAATCAATTTCTTACTATTTTATGTCATCCAATCAAAGGAAGTTAAATAACATCTTTGCATGGTGTGGTTCCCATATATATAAAAAAAGAAGTATGGGAATACAAAGCACACCCCTTAGACAAATAAATAGGCTACAAGAACTAGTTATGAGACTAGAAAGACATGTTACCCATGCTTGAAGGTCCCCTCTAATTAAGGCCCTCTCTCACTTCCTATCTCTCTTTTCTCCTCTTTTTGGAATGGTGGTTGTTTTGTGGGAACACCCTTGTGTCTTGAAGCAATGCATTAGTCTTGGAGTGGTAATGCAAAGTCATTGAAAGTGATTTATTTTGGTCTAAAGGATGGATCTTTTTCAATTATTTTAAACATGTAATCCACAAGGGACTTCTTATGACCTCAACTTGGGAATTCATTCCACCTTCTTTGTTAGCCATTACTATTGATCATAATTAACCTCACTGCCAATCACTACCAGTGTCCATGTTTTTTATCCCTTAATATGATCAAATGTACTTGAATTCTTAAGTAAATCCTTTCGAGTGGGTTCTTAACCTTCCTTATTATTAGTCACCTGTGGAGTCCACAAGCTCTTGAATTGAAGTTATGCAATGGCAAACTAGGCATGTGCATACTATGGGGAGGACCTACTTACATATCTTTTGGTTGGAACATTAAGTTCCTTACCCTTGACATTGTTGCAATCATACCTTTCATGTGCCTTACTATGCATCCCACTCTGTGCTCTCATACAATCTTATAACATTCATTATCTACATTATTTTCTCCAATTTCCTAATTTTTTGAGCTCCAATTCCCTCACCTACTATTTTCATTCTAATTGTGGCTTTTTGGGCTTCCATTTAAGTCTAATTTCACTTAAAAGCTCCTTGTATTTTTGAAGTTCTGAAATAGTCAAATAAAGTCAGTGGTGGTCGATAGCTACATCAAGTAGGCCTAGTCGATGTAGTTGACCCTGTCAATGGGGCCCTGGAAACTAGGCCCCATCGACGCATGAGAAAAATACTATAAATACCACCAAACACTTTGCCATTTTTACAATTTCCTTCATAACACAAGGGGAGTTTTTGCAATTTTCAAAGCCCAAAACTTTTCCAAGTCCATAACCTTCCAACCATTTGCCTGAATCACTCTGTTCTTTGATCCTATAGCTACTAGAGGTAAGCTCTTAGTCACAAGGGCCACAAATGTTCCATTTTTGATAGAAAATTTTTTGCCATTTCTCTAACTCCCACAAAGGTTTAACTAGAAACCTGATTGTCAAACATCAAGATAGAAGAAGTTAAATCCTTCTAACAAGCTCCAATAACAAATATAACAANAGTTGAATAGGACACTTGGATGTCCTTGATCTTAACAATAGAGCCTTATCCTCTATTNTATCATGGTCCAACCTTAGTCAAAGTATAACCAACTAATGAAAAAGGTATTCAAGAATTTAAAGTTTTACATTATATCTACTAATCCGTACATGTGTTGTCATGATAGATGGCACAAAAGGGAAAGCATTAGTAGGAAGTAGGATTGTCCCAACTAAGAGAAAAATGACCAAGAATGAGAAGGTACCAAGAACAGGCTCAAGAAGAACTAGTGGCAAACCATGCAACGAGACTTCTTTGAGAGGAGCTCAAAGTGGAATCTGTTCAATAGATTTTGGAAGCAGAAGTAGCCTTAGAATAATCATAATATGGAGAGGTACTAGGACAAGCACCAAGGCTTGAAGTAAAATTAACATAAGCCTACCTTAACATCATTAGGCCTTGTGACTTTCAATGCTTAGTTCTCCAAGAACTGAATTTTGGGCCATTTTTGGAGCATGCCCCAAAAGAGGTTAAGACACAACTGCAAACCTCTTCCATGTGGCAAACTATCACTTTCAGTGGGGAGTGGTACATGGGAGAGACATACCTCTTCTGGAATAATAGAGGATCAGGCTCTATTGTTAAGATCAAGGACATCCAAGTGTCCTATTCAACTAAAATAATTGTACAAGTGCTAGGGTTGCCTGATATTGGGACATAATTTGCAAAGTTTTTGACACAAGTTGACCCTAAAGACAAGATGGAGTGGACCCAGTGGTGTTATAGGGTTGACTGTAAGAAGTTTAGCATGCTCACACTAGAAAAATGCATCTATTTCAAAATTGTGATCTATCACCTCGATCCAACAATGAGGCCTAGTAAGGTGACTACTTTTTCTACCTGAGCATGTGCCACTCTAAGTGAAAGCTTTCCTATAAACCTTCCACAACTGATCTAGTTAGAGATCATGAAACATTTCAAGAAGAATGAACATGGAAGGAAAACCCTACCCTTTCTATGCCTCATCAAGAAACTTAGCAAAATGGTAAGAATCATATGCTATGCTAATGATACAATCTAGCATGCTCCTATGGCTTCATGATCCAAAATGATGAAAGAAAAGACACCTGTCACCATCAAAGAAGAGGAGCAGTAACAAAAACCTCCACCACCCACTCAAGAAACAACATTGAAGGCTTGCACAACCATTGAGCACTTGCACAAAATCTAAGAGTAGCTTCTGCATGAGTAGGAACAATGTTTATGAAAAAGTGATGGTGATCCATCTACATATCAATTTGCAATGAGTCACCTTAATGAGGTGGTTGAAATAATTAGTTAGATGGAGAGAGGTGGGATAGTATTCTCTACCCAAAGAATGTACTTTCTCATGAGATTGAATCCTAATGCCTGAGAGGTGATGGTGTTCTTATCACAATACCATCTATTCCCAGGAATTTTTGAGAATGCTTCTTCCTTTTTGATGCACGTGGAGGAGTGTGAGGGGGCAACTATACTAGTGATGTAGCACCACGGATAGGAGATGATTGCTGAAGTAGTCACTAACTAAGTTTCTAAAGTGCTTAATGCACCTGTAGCATCTATACCAAATGTATCTATACTTCAAGATGTGCAGATGTCCAGAGGCACAGTTAGCAAGAGATTAAATGTAGCTCAACATGAAGAATTATTGGGCTAACTAGTAAGAATTGGATAACCTATTCTAGATATCTTTGATCTTTTTAGATAACATCACTACAACCCAGTCAGAGTTTCTGGGCAAGTGCATCATTTTTGAGGGGAAACTTGAAATGGATCAATAATAAAACCAACACTTGATCTTGGAGATTTCCAAATTGCATGCTCACTTTATTGAACCTGCACTCCTTAGCCCAGCAATAAATAGAGATGAAGCTGTCCAATAGCTTCAAGAACCATTCAACCAGTCCATAGTAGAAGCAAAGACATATTTAGTTGAAAAGGACTTGGTTCAGATGCACTAGGAGAATGAATGACTAACCATAGAAAATCACCACCTACGTAATGTTGATGTGTAACAATAACAAATGTAAGAATTTATCCATCAATAGTAGGAACAGCTTTCTAGGGTGAACACTAAGTTAAGGAGATTAGCTATAGAGAATCAAAATCTATCTATGGAGGAAGTTTGAGCCTTATGCTAGAAGTCTACCATAAAGATCACTACTAAGAAAAATGAGGCTCTAAAGTTTGAAAGAGTAAAGAATCACTACAGAGACCAGGTTGACTTTCAGAAGGAGATCAATGAAAAACACATTAATTGGCTAAGGCAAAAGTCAATGAGACCCTCTAGCAACTCTAACATGGAAGAGAGGTGTGGCAGCCTATCATTGATGGGATTAATGCCTACAACAAAGTAGAGATCCACCTAAAGGAGTTGCAGTAGAGGAAATGATAGAATATATGGAGTTGGCCAATCTTTGCTATGTAAACTTAGCAATGCTAACTGCTGGATGGTCATAGTCAAAATTAGAAAAACAAGTGACCAGCTCATACTTGCTATATGAGGTTAAGTTTAAGCACCACAAAGACACCAAGTAGAACCTTGAGATAGAAATTGCTAAACTCAAAGTTTTCCATGCATGATTCATAGACCAAAGATCTATTGTCAAGAACCTGGAGAAGAGAATGAATGATTACTACGCGCTAAAAGATTTAGTCAAAGGATTCAACATCAAGTGCAAACAATTTGCTACCTAGTTTATCAATGTGAAGGAGATGTTCCCCATGATGTCCTATCCATGGGATATCTCCATTCTATCCTACATTGGAGATGTTGCATGGATTTGGAATGATCCCCAAAGTAAAGAAGAGAAAATGAAAGCATTTTTGGATGCTTTTTATCTACCACCAAAAGTTGCAACTGTATTAGGACAACCACAACTGCCTCAACCGTTACATGTGCCTAAATTTGGTGAAGGTCCCTCAAAACCTAAAGAGCTACCACCTCTTGGGATTGTCTAATCTTCACCACTATCTTCACATCATCAAAGGATGTGTTATCAAAATTTTTGTAGAATCATGTAATGGTGTTTAATTTTATGTCATGAACATCACAATTTTTGTAATTTTTTGATCCATACACTTAGGCACTTAGTTTTTGTCAAGTCAGTTTATTTTGTTTTGTTAAGAGTTAGTCAATAATCCCATACCTTCTCACTTTTGTAAAAGAACTCAAGGAAAATTTTTCATTCAATCATGGGGGTATGATGAGTCATAGTTGGCTACATCGACTAGGCCTCATTGATGTAGGGTCTCCATTTGCCTATAAATATGAACTCATTAGTTGCATTTATGGCATGTTTTATCATAGTAGTAGCAGAGGTCTTTCAATTTTTCCATTTGAGAGTTAGAATATTTTTTCAAGTGCCTGTAGCAAGAGTCATTGAGTGTGCAAATCTTAATTTGAGCATTGTTATACCTTAGCATGATAGTGTCTATAGCAATAAAGATGAGCTTTTTGATAAACCTTGTAGCATTTTGGGATAGATTAACTATTTCATTCATGCATTTGATGTTTTTTAATTAGTTATTTAATATTTTCTAGTAATTAAGCTAATTATGTTAATTAAGTGAGATAAGCTAGATAAATTAAATACATAAGTACAACCACTTTGACTGTAACATGTATTTGCTTGGTAATCCAAACAGTGTTAGTGCTTGGTGCGCCTAGTAGTGTAGTGCTTGGTAATCCAATAGTGGATACATGGGTTCAAGACATGTATGGAAAGTAGGGAATAGATGCTTATGTTAGAATTAGTTAGAGACCAATTAGTTAGTTAATTTAGCTAAGTCATTAAATTATCTATTCTCTCTCTTTTTAAGCATCCAAAATCATAAAACATTAAATGATAAAAATGATATGCCTCGATTACTCTTAACAATACCATTATTTTTCAGTGTAATTGGGAAGACAATGAATGAAATTAGGCCAAGGTTCACTTCCTAGAACACTAGTGTACTAGAAACTGTAAAGTCCATAGAATTTGACTAGATCATGCAAAGGGGTACCTCACCACTAGTGTATGGTTGGGCATAGGGGTACTTGACATTGTGATGAGTGGAAAGTAGGGAACATATGCTTAGTTAGAATTAGTTAGTTAGAGACTTTGTGATTTGTATGGTTAGGTGTAGGGGTACCTCACCACTCATCACAATGTCAAGTGGGAGGATCCATCAAATAACATTAGTGAATTTTTTTTTATTAGTGGACTTTTCCTTTGATAAATAGCTTAATTTATCACATTTCATATTGTCAGGCATGGGTGATTTAGAGATGTTATCTACCATTAATTCAAATTTTATGTCATATGTTACGACTTAAGGATACTCTTTTGGATGGTGTTGTTAATGACATGAATATAAAATGAGGTGCTAGCTTAGTCATGGGTTCAATTCTAGTGGGTAATGTTGAATTATATTATTCTAATTAGATTATATATCTTAGGGGGTACTTATATTACAATTATTTCTAGTTCCAACACTTCTATAAAATGAGGTGCTAGAATATTAGGCTAGTCATGGTATTAATGATAGTACAAAATGTTATTATCTTTGCAATTGAGTTGAAGGTAATAACATGTAATATTCACATCATAGTAACAAATTTTAATGTAATTAGTGCTAATAATAGGATTAGTTTAACATTCAAAAAATACCTTTTGAGGCCATTTGGCACATTCATGTTACTAACTTATGTTCTACAATAATGAAACCGATCATTTGGATGACATTGAGGTTGATTAACATATTTGAAGATCTGATCCTTCATGCATATGTTTGTATGTAGAGCTTGTAGATTTAAGTGTTAATGGCTGGGAGGGAAGAATTATTAGAAATGACTAAAGCATTATTAGTTGAATAATTGATGTACATTAGTATTTAGGATTTGTATTTTTATAGACCATGAATCATATGAAACTTAAGATTTGTAATTTATCATGTGCAATCTTTTATTTTTAGATAAGATGAATTTATTAACATTAAGAGATTTTAGTGTTTTAATATCTCTAGTTCTAATTCCATTTAGGATTAATGATGCAATTTTGGTTAATTCTAAATTTACATTTTTAGGACATGACATTTTAAATGAGGGATCAACCTTAGGGCTACCTTGCTCTAATTATGGTTATGGCCTCTACCTCGTAAATGTACTATATTAATATGTATCAATTTTCCTATTTTGAAACATAAGTCAAGGTTTCAAGTTTACATTAAGCTATGTTATAAATTCAAGCAATGGGGGAGGGGTTGTCAAATCCCAAAAAAAACCTATCCAATTTTCTTGATCAAAAACATATAACATATCCTAAATTAAGTTAACATAAAAATATATCAAATCAATATACTTTATTAGCAATGTTGGTCTAAGACTAGTGGCTTCCTTGAGTCTACACTACCTATCTAATAAGTCCAACTAGGTTAACGCTACATAACATATATTACAAAATTGTAAAAACCAAAATTCTTAGCTTATCAAAATTAAAGTTATAAAGTCCCAATTAACCCATTATTAGAATAAGGTCACAACTTATACACATAGCATGCCACATCACAAAATAGACAATGGTCAAACTAACATGCTAGAAGATTTCTTAGGTGATTTCCATGATGCTTAGTTAAAAGTAAATAATCATTTGGGCATCTAATGGTTTAGTGGTAGAGCCTCTCATCTATTATGTGAGTGGTTATTAGTTTGAATCCTTCCATGCTCACATAACTCTACTACTTTCAAGAAAAAGAAAATAATCATACACTTGCATGACCTTAAATAATTAAAAAATATCTTGGCCAATGGTTTTTCTAAGGTTGTGCGAATGATCTAAGGTGTTGTAAAAGGTTTTTTCTAATGAGGATTTTTATTAGGTTGTGTAGAGGATCCAAGGCTCTCTAGAGGGCTTCTACATGTTGTGCAAAGGGTTTTTAAAGGTTATATAGAGGGTTTTGTAAGGCTATGTAGAGGACCTACATTACAAAGCATTTTTTCAAGGCTATTTTCAAAGGATATTTTACATTTTTATTAAAGGTTAGCAAAGTGGGTTTTGTTGCTTGACTTCTTTGAAAATATGACATTAATTGATAAGTCTAAATTGTGGGTTATTGCCACTCAACTAATAGTCTTACTTAAAAGGGAAAAGGCTCTTGAAGATAAACATGAAATGTTTATTTAGAATTAGGAAATGATCTATCAATGGATGCAAGAACAAAAAGAAACATTACAGAAGTAAAATATGCTAATAAAATAATAAATCATATGAATGAATTAGCATAATAGTGACTTTAAAAATCTAGTTTATACCATGAACATCATGGCTGCAAAGCAAGAGACAATGTCTAAACAAGTAGAATTTATGATGACACAACAAAAAATGATAGTAGAATAGATTACAAAGGAAAAAAAGGTAAAATTTTGAACTTTGAATCAAATTAAGAAACTATATATGATATTATTGCAAGTCATGAACCAATTATTGAAGTAATCTTGAATTTCTTGAACCTTTGTGTGATTTAGTAAAGGAACAAAAAGTAAAAAGGAAAAGAGCTAAAAATATTTGATTTGCTTAGGTCCAAAAAGTCCAAATGAAAAAGATAATTTTAAAAAAGTTGTTCATGATATCATAGAAAAAATAATACTATAAAAATGTTACTACACAACAAAATTTTATGGCTAAGAAGAAGTGGTTTGATCAAGAATTTCTACAAGTAATGTTAACTATCAAAAATTCCTATAATTAAAAAGCTTTAAATAAAGACTTCATGAAATTAGTTTGAGAGAAAAAAAGAGAATTTTTAAAAGAACATCAAAACATTATGGTGTAAAGAATAAAGCAAGATCTAAAAAAAATTGGAAACTTTTTTTGAAATAAAGTTTCTCTAAGCAATGATATTCCATTACATAAATAAAAGTATTGTACCAAAATTTGCTTCATCACGTGATAAATACCATAACTGGTTGCATACTCTCAAATATCTTATACATATGATGAATTAGTAGAGGAAATTTAGCTTTTGGAAAAGATATAGATGCAAAAAGGATTATATGCTAAATTATTAAATTATGGTGGATAGTTAGAGAGAGACTTGAAAAATGCTTAATGATGGACTACAAAATGTTTTGAATAGACAATGAATGATTAGTAGAGTTGTTATGCTTTTAAAAAGAGAGAGAAATCAGATTTCAATAATTTCAAATTGATCATAATTAGTAACTTATTTACAAATTTATTAGGTACAATTTTGGAGAAATAATTGGGATCTTGTAAAAAAGAATATAACTTATATATTGTTTCACAAGCAATATGTTTCAAAAAAAATCTACACTAGTTACTCTTAGATATTGCATTGAAGAAGTGAATAGAAAACAAAGTAAACCATTTATTTTCATTATGGATTTTACTAAAGCTTTGAATGCTTTTGATGAATCATGGTCAAAGGATAGCATCAACATGATCCCATCGACACGTATGTGTCCAGGCAATCCTATCAATGCATTGCTTGTTGCATTGATGCATATGCATTGACAAAGTGTCCTATCTCTCCTATAAATGTGTAGGCATCCATCGCATTTATGACATCTAAAATTAGTTTCTAGTCAAACTCTTTCATTTTTTTGTTCTCATAGTTAGAATATTTTCTAAGTGCCTGTAGTAGGAGTTGAGAAGTGTATGAATCTTTATTTGAGCATTGATGTACTTGAGCACCTCAGTGTGAACAACAATAAAGATGATCTTTCTTGATAAACCTTGCAGCACTTGGACTTAGCTTAATGTTTACTTTATGCATTTATTATTCATGCAATTTACTTTAATTATTTTAAGTAATTAATTTATATGATTAATTAATGAACATAAGTACAACCACTTTGAGCATATTTAATGCTTGTTAATCCCAATAGCAGCTAATGCTTGGTAACCCAGTAGCATTGCAACATGTTTAGGATGTGTATGAAAAGTGGAAATGGATGTTTATGTTAGGATTAGTTAAGGATTAGTTAGTTATTAGATTAGTTAAACATTTAATTACTTTATCCTATAGCACTTAGGTGAATTAATGAAAAATAGAAAATGATAAAAATCATGTGCCTCAGTTACAATTAAATTATACCTTTGCACTTTACAAGTAAAACTAAGAAGAAAATGATCATATCTGTTAGATTCACTACCTAGACCCACTATACTTAGAGAGATAAAGTATACAAAATTCAACCAAATTTCTTAGTGAATGCTAGTGTTTGTATGGTTGGATGTAGGGACTATTCACTGCTCATCATTAGCATTGTTACTAGGGGCTTTAGTTAGCTACATGTGCTATTTAGGAAGTTTGTGAAATTACATAACAACTTTGTAATAAGCCCAAAAGAAAAATCATTAGAATAACTAAGTATATAATAAGCACACTATTTTATAATATTTAAAAGGACTTCTTCTTGTATGGAAAATTCCTTGTTTCTATTCAAGCACACATCCAACCAAAGGCACAAGGGCTCAAAACCACTTGTGCCAAAATAATGCAAAGTCTTCTACATGCATCTAGATACTTACACTCCAAATTTCACCTTCATCTTACAATAGGACGAGTAGATTGGATGGAGGGACATGGAGGATAACATTATGTTGTTGCCCGATTGCTTGGTTCTGGCAATGCTGCTCCACAATCTCATGAGATTGGGTATCGTTGAACTTAACATTGTATATGTTATGTAGGATAATGACTATAGGGATTATCATCCCTCTACAGCATAACACAAATGAGATTGGCAAACAAAAGCTCAATATGAGGCTTTGAAGGGGAAGTGGTCACAAACCCCTTGTTTGTGTTAGGTCCAAATGAAGAAGAAGATCCCTTTTTGGGAACTTTCCAATACACTAATTCTCCTCCCTTCCTCAATAAGGAAGCCCTTAATTAGTGTCTACACTTCATTATAGATAACCCTAGATCAAGGAGGGAGTCAAGGTAGGAACAATGACAAGCACCATGACCATGACAAACATGGTGAACATGGCCATGACCACCAAAGGGAAGGTAGTAGACACCACTCTAATGGTGACTCTTCTTCCTCTTTGCCTTCATCATTCTCGTCCTCTACCTTCTCAAATTCCAATCAATGTCATAGATGTAATAGAGATCAAGATGGAGGTGACTGATGAGATAAGGATGATTGCAAGTCCTACCAAAACAGTAGAGACATGGGGCGTGGACAATCAAGGGAGGCCCATCATCATGAACGAAGGGATAGCAGAGGGCATTATAGACATCATGGCCATAGAGAATGCTATGAATATGATGAGCATTTTCTCGCAACACAAAATATGCTCAACATTCCAAAGGCAATGAGGATTCCAATAAGGCATTTGAAAGACATTTACATTAAACAGTTGGATATGAGCAATATCCCTAAGTCAAAGGGGGATATAGTTCAGATCCACATAACCACCTTTGCACCTTTCATGATGTCTGTGCCTTACAAAACATGGAAAAAATGGAAAAATTTAAAGCTATTTCCAATGACACTCATTAAAGAAGCTAAAAGTTGGTACCAATCCTTAGAGCTGGAATCAATCCATCGATGGAGTACAATGCTTGAGCTCTTCAATGACAACTATTAAATGTACTCCTAAATGTCCAACCTAAGAAAAAAATCCAAGGCTAGAAACAAAGAACACATGAAACCTTGGATGCAACCATGGGCAAGTATTATTCTCTCTTACATCGATGCCCTTTCCATGGCTATTCTCAGAGGGAGCAACTCCACAATATCATAGATGGGTTCTACATAGAAATGAGGATAACTCTGGGGGTCTGTGCCCAAGGAAGACTTTCAAAACTAAGAGCCCATTAAATCCAGAGGTTAATTGAGAAACTGGCCAAAAAAGAAGATAATTTAAGGAAAAGGGAAAGTATGAAAGAATACAATAGGGACCCTTCCATTTGTAAAAGGAAGGTCTGCTTCTATGCAAATAAGGAGAATTCAACACTTGATGAAGTGGTGTAATTAAAAACCTTGCTAATACAAAAATATGTTTTTAAAATATTATCCAAGGTAGATAAAATGTGGAACTCTTTGGATGAAAAGTTTCAAACTACTCTAAAAATTGTAGAAAAGTCCAAGGAGCAAAGTAGTGGCCATGATTGTAGGAGAATGAAGGAAGCTGAACATGCCCAAAAGAACGATAAGGAAAATGTTGTTGTAGTGGATGTGGTTGTGGATTCTGAAACCAAAGAAAATGATGGTGGGTGTCACATCTACCAATACAGACATCCTAAGGGATGTTGTCCTATTATGTCACACTTGCAAGAATCCAAGGTGTAGTTTCTAAATCCTAGATTGGTGAAAAGGAAAGCACCTAAGAGGTTTCCTTATCCTCAAGAAAACTACAAGTAGTTGCACCAACAAGCTTATTATCCAAGTGGAGCCCCACCTCAACCTCATGACTAGTATTAGTAGTGGCAACATCCATAGTCATGGGGAAATCCACTACCAAGGTAGTTGTACCCTTATAGACATCTAGATCCATATGACTACTATGTTCAGTAGTCCATTTCTCTATGTGACTCTTCCAATAATGCTTCATTCTAACACCACTACTACCCTCCTAAATACTATCAATCACAATTTCCAAGAGGGAAATCCCCATTTTTGCGTTGCCCTCTTCATCCTTTCACATTTGTACCTCTACCCTCAACTCAATTTCCACTAGCTCCATCCATGTAGAATGAAATTCTAGCTCAGTGATAGAAAATAAATGCCACTAGGGTTGTTAACTTATAGCTTACTCCCTAGCTAATTTGTTCATAAAATAAATCCAAAAACGACCTTTCTTTCAAGCCAACAGTCCTACCAAGCCTTCATAGACTCCTATGGCTAATAGCCCTACTTCTCCTTCATCCTCTACAATACCATTTAAGATCCCTTTAGACCAAACACCTTGTAAGGTCCATACTATAATGTTGACCCATGTGGTCACAAATTGGATAAAGGTTGGCCACCTTCTCGTGAAGAGATCTGATCCTAAGAGTCTTCTAATCTACTTGCAAATCATTGGAAATGGGCCATGTAAGGCTCTTCTAGACTAGGTTCTAGTGTGAATTTGATTTCCCATGAAATGTATAAAGCCTAAAACTTGCCTCCTCTTAAGAAGAGAAACATTCATATTAAGTTGGTAGATTAGTCCATCACCAGTCCCTAGGAATTGGTGCAGGACATTGTGACCATTGTATATGGGTGATCATATCCTGCTGATTTCCTAGTGATTAGAGTTGATAACTACAAGGGGAACTTCCCAATCATCATCAAAAGGCCTTGGCTAAGTACAATTGATGCACAACTAGACATTAGAGACCTCTCCTTGAAAATTTTCAAGGAAAATGATTTTGAAAAAATTGAGAGGAAGCATGTTCCATGCATAATGTATAGTAACACAGGGTGTCATTGCATGCAAAGATTATGATCTATAAAAAGTACAACAAACACAGCATGTAGGAAGTGTGCAAATGTATTTGAAATTCAAAGGTGCTTGTATGTAACAACCAAAAAATAGGAGGACAACTAGTGGCTAATAGCTAAACCTAAGAGCAACTCAACTTTGTGCATGGAACACACTGAGAGCCTTATAAGTGCCTACATTAAAGGAATGGACAAAATGATGTAGATCCATCACCAACTCTCTAATGAACTTGAGGACACTAATTGGGGAGAGTTTGAAATCCCTGAGAGTTTCAAATAAGAGCCCCTAGAGTTGAAAATTTTACTAACTAAAATGGAATATGATTTTCTAAATAATGAAAAGTTGGTCATCATCGATACCAATCTTGCTCCTATGCAGAAATAGAAACTATTAAATATGGTCAACAAATGGCCAACAACCTTTGCTTGATCATATCATGAGTTGATTGGAATTGATCCATAGATATGCTAGCACCACATCTACATATATGCTTCTATCAAGCTAAAGACGTAGCCATAGAAATGGTTGAATCCCAATTGAAGCATATCATCAAAGAGAAGATTGAACAAGTCCTCAAGGTATGGTTCATCTACCTTATTGCAGATAGGGAGTGGCTTAGCCCACTCATGATAGTGCTAAAGAAAGATGGAAAATGAAGGATCTGTATCAATTTTAGGATATTGACCATGGCAACATACAAGCATAATTTTCCATTGCCCTTTGTAAGCCAAGTTTTGGACACCATTTCTAAGAATTTCTATTACAACATTTTGGAAGGTTATAGTGGCTATAACAAAATACAGATCACACTGAAGATCAAACCAAAAAAATGTTCACAAGTCCCTAGGGAAATTTTGCATACTAAAAGATGTCATTTGATTTATATAATGCCCCTAGAACCTTCCAACATCTTATCCTAAGCATCTTCCAATAGCAAATCGATAGTGGGGTGGAAGTCGTCATGGATAACATCTCCACCTATGGGGCTACATTTGAGCAAGCCCTGGACCATCTTGAGCAAGTGCTAAAAAGGTGCATGGAGACAAACATTAGGCTCAACTAGTAGAAAAAATATCTGATGTTCTAGGAGAGCATTATTTTAGGGCACAAAATATCATAAATAGGGATTGAGATGGATCCTAAAAAAATAAAGGTCATCTAAGAAATTACTTGATAACTAGAAACCATTAAAGATGTGAGGTCATTCCTTGGTCACGCTAGCTACTACCAATGCTTCATTGAGAATTTCTCTAAGATTGCTAAACCATTAGGGAAGCTGACAAATAAGGATGCTCCATTTTTGTAGACTAAGGAATGTGAATGTGCCTTTTAGAAACTCAAGAAAAAGCTCATAGAAACTCCAAATATACAAGCACCTAACTAGTCTAAACTCTTCCACATCATGACAAATGCATCGAATTATGCTTTGGTAGCCATTCTCATGTATTTGAACAATCAAAGACATCCATACTACATTCATTGTATAAGCAAAAGCATTGTGGATGAATAGTTGAACTACATTCATTGTATAAGCAAAAGCATTGTGGATAAATTAATGGCAGTGGTGTTTTCCTTTAAAAAATTTAGATACTATGTGCTTGGGTACAAGGTGTTTACGCACATAGATCATAGTGTAATTTTGTTCTCAATAAATAAGCCAATGGCAAGCCCTAGTGCCATGCAATGGCTAGTGATCTAACAACAATTTCATTTGACAAAGGTAGATCAAAAGAAAACCAAGAATGTGGTTGCTAATCACTTGCCTTGGTTAAGATGGGGTAGCAAGAAGAAGGAGATCCGACTTTTAGATTAGGTTCCTGATAAGCCCCTCTTTTCCAAAGCTAGAAGAAAATAAGTACCCAAGAATCCTAACTAGTATAATGGCATCCTCACATACCTTCTCACTAAGGAGATGCCATAGGAATGGGACAACAAGAAGAAACAATAGTTTCTTTACCAAGTGAAACACTTCATGGAAATCAATGGACACCTTTATAAGGTGTGCATAAATGGCTTGGTTTGATGGTGTGTACCTAATAATGACCAACTACATGTTCCCCAAGATGCTCATAAGGATCCTTGTGGGGCCCATTATGCTAAAAGACACACAACCATTAAGATATTAATAGCAGGATATTATTGGCCAATACTTTTCAAGGATGCCCACCACTTTGTTTGCTACTAGTATCACTACCAACATGATGGTGGAATGACCACTAATATGGAGGAGCCTTAGTAGTGGACTCAACCACTAGAGCCCTTTGATATTTGAGGCATTGACTTTATGAGTCCCATCATAGCCCTATCCAATGGAAAGATGTATATTATCATAGCTATTAACTACTACACCAAATGGGTGGAAGCTATAGCTATTATCGATTACACATCTTCTATGGCTACTTAGTTTATACAACAATATGTTGTAAATAGGTTTGGGATGCAATGTTCACTTATTTTTTATAATGGAATTCATTTTACAAGCACTACCTTTTGGAAGCTCATGCAATGCCTAAGGGTTGAATATAAGTTAACAACATCCTACCACCCCTAAGCCAATGGTCAAGGGGAGGTTATAAATAGGGAAATCACAAAAATACTAACAAGAATCATTAGTAAATATAGGATGGACTAAAGCACAAAACTCAATGATGTCCTTGGGGCCTATCACTTCACTTGGAAACTTCCTATTGGCTACTCTTCCTATGAGCTGGCATATGAAAAATTCCCAACTCTTCCCATCCAAGTAAAGCTCTATGAACTTTCAATGGCTTCTAACCTTAGCCTTAACCTAAGTCTAGCACAAAAAGAAAGATAATGAATCTCAACCTGCTAGATGAGAACTAATTGGTGGCCCTTGTCACCTAATGAGGTTCACACGATGTTCAATAAATAATGTCTAACCTTAGTATCAAGAAAGTAAATATTCAACTAGGAGATAAGGTTCTATACTGAAATCCCACACACGTGCCACAATGAACTAAGTTCCAAACATTGTGGGAGGTGAAACACCCTAAAATTTCAGGGCATCCTTGCTTCACCAGGTCATCAAAATTCAGGTAGCATCATGACAGTTCATCAGGAGATGGATCTTCTGGGCTTTAGGCTGTACAGTTTGGCAAATTTTCTAACTAGGTGATTCATCCAGCTGACAGCCTACATAGAAGTGATGCGGAGAGTTGTCGACAATGCTCAAAATGTGCAAAATAGTTTGGTAAGTTTTCTACTCAAGGATTTTGCTACGCTATGCAACGCTATATAGCATAGTAGGCTTCGAGAGACAGTTGTTCAAATAGTCAACCGTAAATTGTTGCAAGACAAGACACTATGCTATGATGCACTACGCAACGTAGCACAACATAGCCAAAGCAAGGTAGGAAGGCTCGGCCTACTTAGTGATTTTTAATTGCACTAAGTTAGCACCTCTGACCTTCAAAAATAGTTGCTTCGCTCAGCTCCAAGTTCTTCAGCAATGGCTCCTTCATCAGAAAATAGCAAACTCAGCGAAAAGAAGGCCATGTTGGTTGCTACGCTATGATATGCTACGTAGCGTAGCACAGTGTAGCAACTCTACTGAAGCAACGAAAGATATCTCAAAGGGTGGGATCAGCACGTTCGCAAGTTTCATAGTGCAAAAGGCAAGGTTTGTAGATTGGAAACATTTTTTGTGGCTAAGGCCAGTTGCTACGCTATGCTATGCAGCATAGCATAGCATAGGAAATACATAATAAATAGTCAACACACTTTAAAAGTTTCTGACACATGCAGCAAGATGCAACGCAAGTTTTTGCCTTGAACTAGTGGCAACGCTATGCTATGATGCATAGTGTAGCACAGCGTAGCAAGATGCTACGCTACACTAACATGCTACGCTACAAGGCATAGCACAGCGTAGCAAGCGGTTATGCTACATCAATGCACTTCACTAGTTTACACCATTGGCATACATCTCCAAGTTCTGATAGTGCAATTATGGCATGGCAGGCTTGCAATTACGGCATGGCTGGCTTGTAATTACAATGGTCATGCATGTCCAAAGATCATGCACACCCATGCAGCATAGACAAGTCAACAGGGGCCCAGGATAGACAGCGTCCAAACTACATCTTTTGTGTGCCCTTGGCCTTATAAATACCCCAATGAGCAATGCTCAAAAGGTAGGTTCGAAGGCTAGCAAGTGATTGGATGAAGCAAGCAAGAAAAAGTTAGCATTATGATCCTGAGCATTGTAAACATCATGTTCGACATTGTAAGTAGTGGGCATTCTTGTTTGGCATTTTGTTCTGCCCTTCTTGCTAACCTCATAGCATCTTGCATTGTTAACTCTCGAGTCCATGTTCAAGCATACAGTTGTCTTACTCTGGACGTCTTGGTTACCTTTGGGATCTCTGCGCCTCCCAACGTCGTGTAACCAATTGTATCCACCTTGATAGAGTGAAGTCATAATCTTGGAGCGATGTATTTTCCTAACTACATTTTACTTTGTTTTCTTTCTTATCATTGCATTTGTACATTGTTCTCTGTCTCTTTTGCATTTAAAGTTATCATTTTATGCTAGAAGTCTAGTTTTCAAATTATCCATTTACGAAAGGTTATATTAACACCAACTAAGTCCATGTCTGATCGACCAGACCATTCAGGGCACCCTATTTTCATTTTATCTAGCACAGCCTGATGCGGATACGGGGTTAAGGCTATCATGATCGACAACCTCTCGGTGTTTTCCAGCTGCTGATGTTTTCGGTCGCCATAGCTTTCTGGTGCTAGAAGGAGGGCCTTTTAGTGTCCTTTCTATGTTTTACGGTAGTCCTGTAAGCATTCTGCATCTTGATATGAATTAGTGTAAACTTGACATCCATTTGTGGTTATTTACACATCGTGCGGTGCAGATCAGTCACTTCAACGGTTCTTCCGAAATACTGTAGGACATAAAGCCTTAGATTGTCGCTAGATTTTCTTGTTCCCATCATTTACAATCCTTTCAACTTCATAACAATGACTTCCGCAACTAACTTTGTTACTACTACTAACCTTGAGGTTCCCCTCATGGTCCAAGGCACCACAAGTGCCAAGCGACTGCCCAACCTAGGGTTGGGGCCATGCCGATCCATTAGGATCCAAAACTGGGGACCCGAAGGCTTAGCTGAGCAACATGAATAATACAATTTCCTCTACACTAAGGTGCAGGCAAACCTACCCCTAGATGCACAAGAGTTCAAAGAGAAGCGTAGCTTCAAGTTTGCCTACTGCAATGGGAAGGAATTTATTCCCACTCCCAATGCTTTCATCCCTTTGACAGAGGTGCAACAATGGCTTTTAGATTAGCTGATACGTCTGTCTAAGCCTGATGAGGTGCAAGACGTAGCGTCTGATCATGACGAGGTCTTCCAAGATGGACAAGAGGAACTGGATTCTCAATCTGATGGGGGAGGTCAAGTCAACCCCATCACCGTTCCTCCTACCCAGTCCTTCTGGACTAATCTGCTAACTATTTCCGCTCCTTTCGGGATCACAGCCATGCCACTACAACCCACAATTCCACCTATCATGGGTAGTTTTACCATGACTGTGGCATATCAAAATGACCACATCCCTGTCTCGACTTCAGTCATCATTCCTCCGCAGGTTATTCATCAATCCCTTTTTTCTTTGCAACATGCCCTAATCACGGCTACCCTGCCGCATGTTCATACCGTACCTACTTCATATCCGTATGCAACTTCTATTTCCATTCCTACATTCACATCTATCCCACCAATCATAGTAGGACCAGGCCTATCCACATGGTGGACCCCATTCACTTCTTCGCCTATTCCACAACCATCACAAATGTCTCATTATGTTCGCCCTTAGACCTACCAAACCTAGCAAACAGTAAAATCCAACATGGGGCTATGGTCTGTCCTATCGGTGACACAAGAGGCCTACCCAGTAGCCCAACCTACGGTTGCTACTCCAATAGCACCACCTACTGAGTGGTGGATAGCACAAGTAGCACCGTTCGCGGGGACCAACCCAATGGTACCGCCGATGGATCCCGCTACCGCCACCGTCACTCCACAAATGGGAACTACCTCGGTAGTTCCCCAGCCATCTACATCATCGTAGGGTCTGGATCAAGCGTTCCAGCTTATCCAAACCCTTACTAAGGAAATAAAACTCCTTAAGGCTATCGAGTCTAACACAGTACTGTTGGCGACCGTTTGGGACGCGACTGCCAACGAGTGTCCTCGAACAGGATTTAGGTGCCTACTGGTCTCTGGCTACACCAAGGCCCAGATACCTCCAAATAACTCAGTAGTTAATGTGAGTATGTGTGTGTGCTGTTGCGGCGTGCGGTTGTATGAAATGTGACAATTTCGTTGTGTGTGAACTACAAATGACTTACTTTAAAGAGATTCAGCCAACTTTGCCAAGTACTGTGAGTTGTTGAACATTTCCTATTTTGTTCAAACTACCTAGTCTATGTAGTCCCTATAATACTNGGATGATACTATCTAAACCACTAGCTAAGCAATTTAAACAAAACAAAAAATGAAATGCATAACTCACAGGACCATGACAAAGAGGCTGAAATCTTTATTCTAGCAAGCCATTTTCCAAGAAATCTTCTTTACAAATCTTCCAAGTGTGATGTGTGAGACCCCTTGATGTGTTATGTCCCAGTTTTTCCCCCCTCTTTTTTCTTGACCCTTGAAGCCTATTTATAGGATTCCAAGGTAGGTAGGGAAGTTACATTTTTAAAAAATATCTTACCTAACTTCTCTCCCAAGTAACTTGGACAACCAATAGGAGATTACTTACTAATTATCCTAGCTAACTTCACTCCCAAGCAACTTGGCCAACCAATAGGAGATGACTTACCAAACATCCTAGCTAACTTTACTCCTAAGTAACTTGGCCAACAAGTTAGGAAGTATTTAACTTAAGAAGTTAGGAGGTTGGGGAATAAATAAATATTTTTTTTGAAAGTAATTCCATCAATCCCATATAATGGTTCACAAATATATCAATATGAGGCTCTTAATGTTTTAATAACAAGGTGATAATGCAACATTTACCTTGGAATAAATGTTGTTATTGATACCTTGTTATTAAATATAATGTAAAAAAAATGAGCGAAAGAAACCAAATTCAAAATTTAATCCCGAATGCAAGGGCGCTAGACTTGGAACAGTTATCAAATATTCTTGAAATATCCCGCTTCTTTCCAGGATCGTCAGCAACCACCGCCGTGAGAGAAGGCTCAGCAGCTGCATCCGGCATCGTTACTTCGTCTGATTACTGGAGGAAGATCTGGATATAGACTTCATTCACAGGACAGATTGCCCTAAATCGTAGGGTTTC
>MNCI01017009.1:32645-50086 GCA_015680685.1 Gnetum montanum | reverse complement strand
GGCGGTCAAACCTCTCGCCCGACTTCAAGTCCTCCAGCAATGTCTACTGCTGCAAGAAAGTGGCAAACTTGGCAAAAGGCAAACCATGTTGGCCAGTACGCTATGCTGAGTTACATGGTGCAGCGTGGCGTAGCAATTTTGTGGAAGTAATAGAGGGCAACTTAAATGGCGGGATTAGCTAGTTTGCAAGTTTCGCAGTGCAAAGAGCAGAGTTTGTAGATTGACGATGTTTTTGCGATTAAGGCCAGTTGCTACGCTATGCTATGCTACGTAGCATATCATAGTGTAGAAAATATGCAATAAACAGTCGAGGCACTTCAAAAGTTTTCGACACATGTAGTAGGACGCAACACAAGTTTTTTCCTTAAGCTGGCAGCTACGCTATGCTACGCTGAATAGCGTAGCATAGCGTAACAAGATGCTACGCCACACTAACATGCTATGCTACAGAGCATNCCAGCCGATGGACTGATCTACTACTTGTGTTTTTTACAAAAAGGGACCCAAAATCCTTTTAGCATTTCTCATTGGGGTATTTATAGGGCCAAGGGCACGTGAAAGGTGCAGTTTGGACGCCACGTGCCTTGGGCCCGCGTTGACTTGTCTATGCTGCATGGACGTGCATGACCATTGTAACTACGAGCCTGCCATGCTGTAATTGCGNACGCGGGCCCAAGGCACGTGGCGTCCAAACTGCACCTTTCACGTGCCCTTGGCCCTATAAATACCCCAATGAGAAATGCTAAAAGGATTTTGGGTCCCTTTTTGTAAAAAACACAAGTAGTAGATCAGTCCATCGGCTGGTGGACGATTTGATTAGCTGGCAAGCAAAAGTTAGCATTGCATCCTTGAGAATTGTAAACATCTTGTTTGACACTACAAAAAATTGGCACTCTTATTTTGGCATTCTGTTGTTTCCTGCTATCCTCATAGCATTGTGCATTGTTGACTCCCAAGTTCACGTTCAAGCATACAGTAGTCTTGCTCTGGACGTCTTAGTTACCTTTGGGATCTCTGCGCCTCCCAGCGTCGCGCAACCAATTGTATCCACCTGGATAGAGTGAAGTCATAATCTTGAAGCGGTGCATTTTCCTAACTGCATTTTACTTTGCTTTCTTTCTTATCATTACATTTGTACATTGTTTTCTATCCCTATTACATTTAAAGTTATCATTTTATGCTAGAGGTCTCATTTTTAAATTATCCATTTACGAAAGGTTATATTAACATCGACTAAGTCCCTGTTTGATCGACTAGACCATTCAGGGCACCCCAGTTTTGCTTTTATCCATCACAACCCTCTTATGGATCCAAGGTTAAGACTATCATGGTCGATGACCTATCGGCATTTTCCAACTACCGACGTTTTCGATCGCTACAGTTTTCTGGCGCTAGAAGGAGGTCCTTTTGGTGCCCTTTCCGTGTGTCATGGTAGTCTTGTAAGCTTCCTGCACCCTGATATGCTCTAGCGTAAACTTGAGACCCATTTGTAGTTTTTTACGTCTTGTGCAATGCATATTGGTTGCCTCAATAGTTCCCGGGGAACCTTGCAGGACATAAAGCCTCTAATCACCAATTGACTCATTTTCTTTATAGTAGTCTTGCACACTTTTTGTACCCTATTGTGCACTAGCGTAAACGTAATATCCTTTTGCGGTTGTTTACGCATCCTGTGGTATAGATCGATCGCTCTGATAGTTCCTTTGGAACCTGGCAATACAGAAAGCCTTTTTGATTATTCTTTGATTTCCTTGCTTTTTGTATTTGCAAAACTATTTAGCTTAGTAACAATGACTTTTGCAACCACCGTTGCTAACACCTTCAACATTGAAGTTCCCATCATGATTCAAGGCATCACAGGTGTTGAACAACTGCTTAACCTGATGCTAGAAACATGTCAATCCCTCAAGATCCAAAATCAGGGACCTGAGGGCTTGGCCTAGCAACATGAGCGCTATAACTTCCTCTGTGCAAAGGTTTAGGCAAACCTACCTTTGGATGTGCACGAATTGAAAGACAAACATAGCTTTGAGTTTGCTTATTATGACGGGAAGGAGTTTGTTCCCACTCTTGGCACTTCCATACCTTTGACATAGACAAATCAATGTCTTCTAGACCAGCTAATCCAATTGACTAGACTTAGGGAGCAATAGGACACAACGTCTAACCATGAAGAGACCTTCTAGGACAGACAAGAGGAGCTCGATTATCAATTTGATGGGGGAGGTTTGACCAACCCCATCACGGTCCCTCCTACCTTGTATTTCTAGGCCAACCCGTTGTCTATCACCACTCCCTTTGTGATCGTGCCTACGCTCCTGTAGCCTACAACTACACCTAAAATGGGTAGCCATGTCACCTTCCCAGCATATCAATGCCTTTATTCCCCTATTTCATTTGCACCAACTATGACTCTGCAAACTATTCATTAGTCCTTTCTTGTAGCACATCATACACCAATCATAGCTACCCTGCCGCATGTTCATACTGTACCTACTTTACAATCGTATGTAAATTCTGTTTCCATTCCTACGTTCATGTCAGTCCCACCAGCAACGGCAGGCCTAGGCCTGTCCACATGGTGGACCCCATTCACTTCTTTACCTATTCCACAACTATCATAGATGTCTCATTATGTTCACCCTCAGACCTACCAAACCCCGCAAATGGTATAGCCCAACATGGGGCTATGGTCTCTTCCGCCAGCGACACAAGCGATCTATCCGGTAGCCCAACCCACGGTTGCTACTCCAACAGAACCACCTACTGGGTGGTGGATAGTGCAAGTAGCACTGCTCACGGGGGCTATCCCAACGGTATCACTGATGAGTCATGCTGCCACCTCGGCCATTCCACAAATGGGAGCTGCCTCGGTAGTTCCCCAACCATCCACAACATTGCAGGGTCTAGACCAAGCATTCCAACTTATCCAAACCCTCACCGAGGAAATAAAACACCTCAAAGCTATTGGATCTGATACGGTACAAGTCATGGACTTTTACTAGGATGACCCTATCAACCCTACAATCCCCACACTGACGTTACCCCCAGGGATGTCCCTCCCCCACTTCATGAAGTATAATGGGGAGGGAGATCCCAATGCACATCTTGTTACCTTTAGATTTGAATCCCTTCTATTGCAACAATGGCCGCACATGATTATGCATGTTTTTGTTATGTCCCTAGCCAGGAAAGCCTTGGATTGGTATCATGCACTATCATGCTCATCCATTTCAACTCTAGAGGAGCTTCTGACCCAGTTCGTGACATGCTTCAAGTATGACTTGAAGGCGGAAACCACGCTGGATCAGTTGATGAGCATGAAGTATGATTCTTTGGAATAAATCCAAAAGTTCATCTAGCATTGGAGCACAACCCTTAACGAAATTCGCAAGCCCATTGCAAAGGCCTGCTTGCTAGCTATCTTTAAGGGTGTAGTGAATGACTTCATCAAGTCTAAACTGTATTACCTCACCCCTCACACTCTTAGTCAAGCCTTCGCTCAGACTAAGAGTATACAGGATGTAGCTGAAGCAAGAAAAGACCTAGCCTACATTGCCTACAAAAACACCTTCACAAAGAAGGGCAAGGGTAAAGCCCCAGCAACCACAGTGACCGCTGTGGTGACCGAGGCCAAGCCCAAACCTAGTAATAATGGTAACAAGAACAACAAGAAATTGGCCGTACCTACAGCTAACCCCATGCCTAAGTAGGGCAATGCATCGCAACCTCTAGTACCCGCACCTGAGACATCTGCACAACCCAAACCAAACTTTGAGTGTAAAGATCACTCATGGTACACCCCACTGCCTCTCAAGCCTTCAGAACTTTTGAAGCAGCTATTGGCAACGGGGCACATCCAACACAAGAAAAAGTTGGAAGAAGGGCTCAGGAGACATCAACGCTACTACAAGCTCCTTAGGAACCCCTCTTTGGCCCTGCCCAATGAGCCCCTAGTTCCTAAGGGTTTCAGGCTAGATAGGTTTTGTGACTATCACCAACAATGTGGTCACAACACGGATTATTGTCTGGCATTGAAGGATGACATCCAAAGGATGATTGATCAAGGGAAACTAATGTTGGATGAAAGCAACCTAATATGCCTTGAGAATCAATCCCTGCATGTCTACATAGACCCCCTTAATGCCAACAACATTGGATATGTTATCAATACCATCGACGTTAACAGTGATCCTATGCCACCCCAGTGGCTGCTCGTGGTCCGTGTGCCTCAATGTAGTGCACCAGCACCACCAGTAGCTGGCCAAAGCTCGCAATAGCCATTCATTCTGAGACTCCCTCCCTGAGCATTCATCCCCATGCCACCTATTAGTAGAACCATGCCACCCTATCCTTTAACACTGTTAACTTCGTTTATCATCAGGGGGCTGATTTGTTTGACAGCCCCTATCCTGCGCAAAACAGTTGAACAACCTTCTCATCCTGAAAAACGGGAAGTGTGTTTTGCAGATGAGACGTCAAAAGGAAGTACCACCCCAGGAATTCCCAAGCCTATGTCCTCACCCCTTATGTCTACACCCTCATCACCGAAGAGGGACTTTGTTGTAACCGCATAGTCCACGTTGCCCTACCAAAAAGGGTTTGAACCCAGATCTGAAGTTGTCCCTCCTAGGGAAATTCATCTTCTAGGAAAAATAGAAGGGGAGGAAAGCGTTCAACAAGGGGTGGCTAAGACCTTTTGGATGCCCTCACTCAGGTCAAACAAGCTCTAAAATAGAAAAACACTACATTGAGCTTGTACGACCTAACCATGACGTCCATCCCATACCGTGAGACTCTGATCCACATGTTGATAGTGATTCTGGTCAACGAAGACATGCCAGCGGAAGAAGAAGCAATTCATTCGGTCATGCTTCCCTCCGCGCCTACAAAGCTAGGACCGTCTCAACTGACTTTTAGTGACGACGCCATTAGGGAAGATCCCGAAAGGGGCCAGGTGTCTACAACACCCCTATTCATCATAATTCGGGTAGGCTAACATCAGATCCGAAGGGTACATGTTGATGATGGCGTTGCCACGAACATCATCCCCTTCCTTATTGTGGACAAGTTGGGCTTGGTCGACTAGATCAAACCCACAACAACGTCATGCCTAAGGTCATTCAATGGGACGCGAGTCGTGGTGAAGGGCATAGTCTACATAGACTTCGTGGTAGGGGATTAGTTCCCCATGAACGCAACATTCATCGTGGTCGAGGAGATGTCTAGGTTTAACCTGATCTTCGGGAGATCATGGTTAGCACAACTTAGGGCTGTCTCTTTACCCATTCACCAGGAAATCTACCTACCATACGTAGGGAGGGAGGTGGTGATCTGTGGTGACGAGGTAATGGTGTAAGCAATCAATAATGTAGACATGGAGCAGCACTTAGAGGTTGTAACCTCTGAGAATGGAGTGCCTACTTACACACACACTAACCATCCAGTGGGAGAATAGGTTCAGCAGGTTAGTTTCCAAAATGAAAGCGTATGGGCTGAGTTGTCCTTCGAAGTGGGGGACAATGATGCAAACGAAGGCCTTGGCAAAGCACCTCAGCCTTACGTTTTGTTCAACCCACGATGGGTCAAGAAGGAGCTACGCATAGCATAACAACCCCGTCGCTTCCTGCTCAGTCACCATCCTTTTTACATTACCATCTTTTGTTGCTTACATCCATCTATCTATGAAAGTTACTAGTTAGCGATTATTCAAGTTATTAACATATCATCTCTTTGGCATGCTACGCAAAGGCCTGAAATGGCCTAAAACTAGCAGAGGCCTGAAATGGCCTAAAACTATGCCTCCCCATGGCCTGAAATGGCCTAAAACTAGTAGGGGCCCGAAATGACCTAAAACTATGCTATGTTATAGCTTGAAATGGCTTAAAACTAGCACATGAAAGCATGAAAATTTAAAAAAAAGCGTAGCACGTAGATAATGCACAAGTTAGCGCAGAATCAATTTCTGTTCCCAAAATTCTCTTTATTCAAAATTTTTGTTTTTCAAGCAATGTTTGCAAAAATTTTACAAAAATTTAAAATTTCAAAAAAAGAAATCCCATGCTATCATGGGTTATCTCTGCTTGCATCATCTTCGTCACTTGCTTCTGCATCACCTCCATCTACATCTCCTTCCCTTGTGTTGTCCTTTGCCGACTCTTCATTCCTTTCCTCTACGGGCCCTGCACCCTCATCTGGAGCTAGCATTGTAGAAATGAAGTGGTCAGCGAAAGCAATGCACACAAGCTACAATAGAGCATAAGCATTAATATGGTAGAAAGCAACTAACCTGAGAAGGACCTGCGTCCGTATCAAAGAGTATCCATTCTAAATTGAGTTTGAGGTAGCGCCAAACCTCCTTTGTCATGATGTCCACCCAACGGCAATTGCTTAGTTCAGCATCCGCAGTAGTTCTTTCCCTTTTGGTAGTTGTCCACCTTGGCTGTCCCAGAGAAAAGGAGGTGGTGGTAGTCTCTCCTATGAGAAGCTCCACTTTTCTCTCAGAAGATTTCGTAACCTTTACCTGCTCTTTGAACTTGGCATAGGCCTCAGAAGCATCAATAGCATTTACAAACGCTTTATATGTAAACACCTCCATAGCAACATCCCTATACAATTTACAGTGGTTGGCATGTTCCAATTTATACATATGTTTATGGTTTTTCTGGGACTGCCCCCATTCGTAAACCTTGGCACTGAAATCTTTCAAATCCTGACACTTCTAGGCCAACAAGTCCAGTTGCATTCACTGTTTTATTATTTTGCGAGTGGCTTCGACGTTTTGACATGCGACTGTCCAAAATCTAACATAATCTATCATAGCCGTGTGCCATTCCTCATTATTAGTGTCACGAGCTATGAGGAATTTATTCCTTAACTTGAGATCCTCCACCTCAGCGCTCAGGCCGACCTTCTCTTGCTTAGCTTTTTGGACCCATTTCCATAGGTCCTCGTTGATGTGCTTATACTTCCACAAGGAGCGTGCTGAGTGTAAAGCGCATTTGCAAGCCTCGTTGTATCCATGACGAGACACCTCAATCACTTCAGGTGGGAATGTAGGCATGACACCAACTTTCAAAGGCCGTGTCGTGTTCCATTTGAGCCAAGAGGCTACCATGACATGAAGAGCAGGTCAATCACATTAGTGTAGCAAATTTAACAAAATCAAAAACTTTAGCATAGCAACATGAGAGCACCTATCACTACTACTTACCCACTTCAGGGTCTACCTGCTGAAGGTGGTTGATCATGTCGTCGCCGATTCCCTACATAAACGTAAACTTATCAGGGATCTCGGCCCATGATTCTATACAAATTAGAGGGGGTCCTATAGCATCAATAGTGGCACTTGTCATATAACTAAACATGTCAATGACAGCTGAAATGGGCTATCACAAGGCAGACATATTGCCAAACTCACCAACGTCCAATTGCGGTCTCCCTTCTTGCTGATGCAAAATGATGGTGGTAGCCTTGGAAAAAGTCCTTGCCAGATCTATACAGGCCTCTTCTTCATGCGCTGGTGCCTTTCCTTTTGAGAGGCCAACGTCTTTTTTATTCAAGGGAGACTCCTCTTCATCTCCAAAAATTCCCTCCTCATTAGTAGGAGGATTCTACCTAATAACAAGAGCCCTTGTCTTAGCGGCAAGAGCTCCTTTCCTTTTGACCAAGGCCCTTTCTTCTGAGACTAGGGCCTCCGTGTCTTTATTTTTTGCCTCTATCTTGGGGGCTAACACCTCTTTGTCACCTTCTTCTTCTTCCTCTTCTTCTTCTGGCAGCAAAGAAACATGTTTGCATTAGGTCAAAACATGTTAGCTTAAAGTAGATGCTACGCTACGCTACACTATCTAGCGTAGCATAACATAGCAAGCATTAACAAAGTAGGCAAAGGAATAAACATGAATAAAAGCGTTTACCAATGGGGGGTTGCATCCTCTACAGTTTAAGCCATAGTCTTTGCCCCTCCTGTTCCTCCATGCGAAGGGTTTCCTTAGCTGGAGGATGGCCATAGTCTCGGCTATGAGATGTTTCACCCATGACATGCTACCAGCTATAGTAGGAGGCATCTCTGCTACGCTGCCTTGGCCACGAAAGTTGCGGGCCACCCGATTCTTAGTCGTCATAGAGAACGACTCCCTAATTATTTCTGGGGGATCTTGGGCTCGGGTGGTCCAGAGGATCTGGTAGATCCATGGTCTAAAAATCTGGTTGTGATTTTGCATGACCTAGGATCCATTCTCTTGAATCACCAGAAACTCTGCAAAATGCTTCAGACAGGCTATGTAAAAGGCATAATGTATATTGGAACGAGACTCTGATTTCTTATGGAGCCCCAAGATTTCAGTCTGCAAGCCTTTACACAAAAACCTAGCCTAGTTGTAGTGGGCCCCCTCTTCCATGACCTCACATATTACCCAGGCCTACTCAATCCCTGGACCTTCCCTTGGGAAAGTAGTTGGGGGAATGTACGAGAGTGGAAGACAGGGTAAATGTCCCTGGCTGGTCCTACTTTGAACTTCTCCATGGGGAGCCCCTTTCACTCCTTGGTAATCCCTAACCACTCCTAAATGTCCTTCTTCTGAAAGATCAACTCCCTCTTGGATTTTGACTCTATGAGAGCACCATCGGTAGGGACACTGAAGAGGTCCGCGAGTAGCTAGTCATTGATATCAATGACCACCCGTATGCCTTGTATGCGCTTATGGAAGCGGCCCACCTTGTTGGAAAAGAGGTCAACCAAGGAGAGCATCTCGACAGCAGGAACACTCGGATTTGGGGCCAGGAATAGATCCATAAGCCTAACCTTTTGGATATTCTGGACCAAGGAGTCTGAAGCAGCACCATTTATCTAGCGTTGGCTCATATCTACTTCTCCATACTTGAAGTAGATGTTTGCCTCCTGTGTCTCAGCGATTACCACTGTCACCTCTTGGGGCTTTTTCACCCCTATCATAATTTGTGCAAAAAACATTTAGCATAAAAACGTAGAAAACCCAAAGATTGCAAAGACACTTAAGCATTCAACACTTATTGTTTAGCTTACTAGGTCTGTACGATAACAGAAATAGCAAAAGACTAACTAGAACTTGTTCAACGATGATCAGTTTGAAGGGTGTCCACCCCTCATCCAGCCAAATAGACTCTTTGCACTGATAGTAGGGAATGGGGTATAGGTCTAGGTAGGTGTGGTATTCACCCATGCATTAACCAATCACACCTATATGCAGGTTCTCAGCAGAAGAGAACTCCTACAGGGCTATCCATGCTATAGTCAACAGACCTATTCGATCATGAAGCCCTTTCTTGTTGATGTAGAACCTGATAACAAAAACATACTGTTAGCATTTGGCTAATATGGCAAGCGTCGCATAACATAGTGGAACAAGGCTGCAAAACTTACTCACCAACATAGTAGATGGTTCCTGGTGGGTTTTGGAAGCACGTTGCCATATAACGTGCAACAAACAATGTGTTGTAAGGATGGCAGTAGATGTACTCAGGCATATCCCAGATTCAGGCCAAACGCTTTAACCTTGTGGGGCATTGATTGGATCCTTCTCCCTACCTGCTAATGATTGTCCCATCCGTCAGAAACCTCTAAATGTCCCAGCTTGCCCCAGGTCATAGTTCTTCTGTTATGACGGCCGCCTCTTCCTCCTTTAGGTATGACAAAATGATCACATTGAAGTGTTGGAGGAGGTATTGTAGGAACTCCTGTGCTCCTTTCCTGAACCAGACCCCTTGCTCCCCCACACATATATAGGGAGGAGGAGCATTGACCACAGGTTTGCTTATGCAACATAGGACTCCAACAATTTCTAAGACAATCAGAATTGGCCTTAGCCCCATCTTGCACAACACAACCAATAAGTGTTAGCATCATGTTCAAGTACAATGTGCATGCAACATAGAAATACCTAGCATTTTATGCATATAGAGTAGCATAATCCTCTTCCCACACATAATGTAGCAAGAACATGAAGGCGATAGCGTAGCGAAAATAGCCTAGCGTAGCAACAGAGTGATTAATTCTAACAGGGCGATTAACAATATGCCCTGACAAAACACGTGTCATGCTGTTGCATCACGCATGAAAAAACACTCCTGAGGATCCTATGCTACGCCTTTCGAAAGATAAGTAACTTAAATTGTCCAAACCCCCGTAGTTATGACAACCGCAGGGGTGGCGGTTTAGGTGGCCTTGCATGCAATGTCAGCGTAGTGTCTATGCATCCATCATGGTTGAAATGACAACATCGACGGTGCAAAGACCAAAACAATGACAATGCAATGACAGAAAACATGAATAACTAAAACTGAATCACAAAATGAAAGCAGAAAACAAAAATTGATAATAGAAGCGAAAAAAAGCAGAGGAAGCATAGTAGCCTCCCAGGTCAATGGCGTGTCCTCCCGTGTCTCAAAACGAGCTTATGTCATGTACCCTAAGGTTTTCTTTACCTCCTCGACCTTTGTGAGTGCCAAGTGAGTGCGTTCCTTCTTAGGAGCCATTGTCCTGCTTGTAGACTTTTCCTTGTTGCTATGCAAAAAAATGCCTTACTCTCTATTAGCACAATCGCTTTATACTCTAAAATCGCTTTGTGCTCCAAATATGGGCTCTACGCTCTTACAATGAGAATGATAGGCTTACTAGGGTTTAATCCCTAGTTATGGCTATAATGGTGAAAAAGGGAAACTTGCCGCTCTCTCTCTCTGTTTAATGCAGGGTTTGTCGTGCAGTGTAGCATGCTCACCACAACATTGTAGCACTGTTGGCATTAAAACCTTGACACACTTCAAGCTAACTGTTTGCTTTCCCAAAAAATGAAAAAAATAATTTTTTTATTATGGGTCTGAAAAGACCTTAAACTAGCAACCCTAGCGTAGTTATAACTTTCGTAGTCCGGAAAGACCTTAAACTAGCAATCCTAGCGTAACAACAACTTTAATGGTTCAGAAATACCTTAAACTAGCAATCCTAGTGTAGCAGCAACTTTAATGGTCTGGAAAGACCTTAAACTAGCAATCCTAGTGTAGCAGCGACTTTAACGGTCCAAAAAGACCTTAAACTAGCAGTTTTGATCTGTTATACGTTCGCAGTCTACAATGACGCTAAACTAACAGTTTCACGTTTTTGCATTGGTAGTTTTGCATTTTTTAGTAGTTTCACATTCTCACATCGATAGTTTTACATTTCTTGTTTTAGCAGCTCTACATCCCCATGCCATAGTGGTCTACCATGACTTTAAACTGGAAAAATTTTAATCTTTACATCATACTTCGCTAGTTACATCTCATCATTGCTTTGCAAGTTTTCGTTATACATGATTACTACCAATAGGTGCCTCTTAACCAGGCTTTCATCTCATTTTCACAAGTTGAGCAAAAAATAGAAATCCATCATGATCTCTCCACGCCTTTAGCTTTAGCAGGTTCACATGGCAAGCTCGTAAGACAATTGAACCTAGACCTGATCAACTGAGGGTCAACCACAGCTAGCACCATAGCGTCCTTAGAAACATCCCCAGACTAGCCTGAGCATCTAGTCTGAACCTTAGATTTAGAGGCCAAGGATGTAACTGAGGATCCTCTTGTTGAGACGCCTGTGACCACGTCCAAGGGGGAAGTAGAAATGTTAAAACGTAGCTCCCTCCTAGATGCGTAGATGCATGAAAATGTAGCCAAGATTTTGCAAGACAACATCAAAGTCTTTGCATGGTCATACAGTGACATGCCGGGTTTAGATCCATGGCTGATACAACACAACATTGTCCTAGACCCATGCAGAAAGGCAGTCAAGCAGAAGGCTTGTAAGATCAAACTAGAAATTGCACTAGCCGTAAGGGATGAAATCACAAAGTTATACCAAGCTGGTTTCATCTGCACAGTTGATTATTTGGAATGGGTGTCCAACATCATTGTGGTTTCTAAGAAAATGGGAGTAATACGAATTTGTATAGATTTCTGGGATCTGAACAAAGCAATGATCAAAGAAGATTTTCCACTTCCAAGCATTGATCAACTCATTGACACTACGACCGATCATGCCCTGTATCCTTCATGGATGGTTTCTCCGGCTACAACCAAATTTGCATCAACCTGGAGCATCAGCTAACAATAACCGTCATGATCCCATGGGGTACCTTTTGTTACATCATGATGCCTTTTGAGCTCAAGAAAGCTGAGGCAACCTACCAATGTGCCATAACTTACATCTTCAATGACTACATCCTAGAAATGTTAAACGACTACGTGGATGATATAGCAGTCAAGTCCAAGGAGGTAGCTGATCACCTACGCGATCCAGGGGTAGTCCTTAAGTGTTGTCAAATGCATGATCTATTCCTTAATCCTAAGAAGTGTATCTTTGGGGTGAAAATTGAACGCATGTTAGGGTTCATGGTATCAGAGGCCAGAATATGAGTGGACCCTGACAAAGTTAATACCATCGTCAACCTGACACCTCCTACAAACCTTAAGGAGTTATGTGGGTTGCAAGGTAGGGTACAGTTCATCTGAAGGTTTATAGCAAAGTTGACTAACAAGTTACACCTCATGCAACATCTTCTAAAGAAAGGGGTTAACTTCGAATGGATAACCTAGTGTCAACATGACTTCGATGACCTAAAGAAGGAGCTTTTGCACCTCCTAACTATGCATCTGCCACAGAGAGATAAACCTTTCTTCATCTACCTTGCCACCTTCGATGCATCTATCGCAACACTGTTATGTTAGAAACGAGATGATGGATCTGAGATACCAGTGTATTATCTAAGTCATGCATTAATAGCGCATGAGGTGAAATACAAAGTGGAGAGGAATTGCCTTGCCTTAGTATTTGCGTTAAACAAGTGGAGGCACTACCTATTTCGCAGTATAATTAACATCATTTGCAAAAGCAACATACTTCGGGCTATCACTAACAACCTGTATGAAAGCAGAAGGATAGCCCGATGGAATGGAAGAACTGCGGAGTTTGACTTACACTATGTGAGCCAATCATCGACAAAGGGTCAAGCCATAGCGACCCAACTTACAGCCTCACCCATCAACGACCACGCAACCATAGACCCTGAATTCCCAGATGAGCATGTTGGTACTATCAATGCTATCCCATCGCACCTTGAAGCTACTTTACACTTCGATGGCACCTCAACCATGCGAGAAGGTAGTGCAGCTACCATCATTACGTTTACCTATGGGGAAATGTGCCCGTTTGCTTATATTTTTGTGTTCCCTTGCACCAAAAATGTGGCAAAATATGAGGGCCTACTCAGGGGCCTCTTAGCTGCCCAAACACTATGCATACAACACTTGGCGATTCGTGGGGTTCACAACTAGTTGTGAATCCGAGCATCGAGGTCTATGCTTGTAAAGCTACGCACTTGCAACCCTACTGCGATCTAGCAAAAAGCCTGCTTAAGAAATTTGCAACCATAGATGTGCAACACGTGCCACGCAATGAGAACACCGTGGTAGACGCCTTAGCCACCTTAGTACTAAATTTTCCACCACACTTGTTTGCAAGTCTACCGACTTCAATCGTTGAATGTACTAAGCCTATCACTGAGGCAAGACACATGGCCTCTATCAGTGCTGCAGATACCTAGGAGTGGTACACCAACATTAAAGCCTACATGCAAGATGGCGAACCCCCAAGCAGACTGACATTTGCCCAGAGAGATGCGATTTGCAAGCATGCCTGGTAATATATGCTCATGGGAAATGATGCCCTATGCAGACGTTCCTATGACAAGATATTGCTGGCATGCATGGGTGAGGAGCAGGCGCAGAAGGTAATTAATGAAGTACATGAGGGACTATGTGGTGGACACATAGCACCTAGGGCTATGGTTGCGAAAGTCAGACGCTTAGGGTACTATTGATCCCATGTGCAGCATGACTATCTATCAAAAGTTAGGATGTGCGACACATGCCAGAGATACACAAATCTCATACACGTTTCACCTACGAAGCTGCACCCAACGCAGATCACGTGGCCTTTCCAATGATGGGGACTAGACCTCATAGAGCCTATCATGCCTAAGTCCTCCGTAGGGCATGGCTTCATTATCATTACCACTGAATATTTTAGCAAGTGGGTGGAAGCTATCCCCCTGAGGAAAATGACATCTCAGTAGGTTTTCCATTTCATCCTAGACAACATCGTGACAAGATTTGGGCTCTCGATGACTATTGTAACTGAAAATGAACCATAATTTAGTAGTACAGAAACACGAACCTTCTACAACAATCTGAGCATCAAGCAATCATTCTCCTCCCCGTATTACCCGCAAGTGAACGGGTAGGCAGTGGCTACAAATAAGTCCATCATCAACTTGTTGAAGCAGATGCTTAGCAACAGTAAGAGGTGGTGGCATGAGCAAATCCTCTATGTTCTATGGGCCTACAGAATGACATTTAGGATAGCGACAAGTAAGACCCCTTACAGTCTTATTTATGGATCTGAAGCTATGTTGCCTCTTGAGTTGCAGGTACCATCACTTTGGATGATCCTATCCGATGTTGTGAGTGAAGCCTAGAACAACGAGTCTAGAATTATCGATCTTGATTCAATAAAGGAGGAGCGAGCACAAATGCTAAACCGCATAGAGCACTACCAGAGCAAGCAACAACAAAAGCATCATGTAGACCCACATCAATGGCCAGTGCAGAAGGGAGACCTCATCCTCAAGGTAGTCCGTGAACATGTGACCAAATTCTTAGCCAACTGGGAAGGCCCATATATGGTCACCAAAGCCTTTGGGAATGGAGCCTTCAAGTTGGCGGACATGGATGACAATGAGTTCGCAAACTCGATGAATCACTCATACCTCAAGCACAGTCTTATTTATGGATCTGAAGCTATAGGCCATATATGGTCACCAACATTCAATGGAATAGGCTTTATAGGGTTATGGTGATTTTTTGAATGATTTAAAAGAGATTTTTGAGATTTTGTTTCTTCACCTTGAAGTCTACCATGTTGATTATAGAAGGGCTTTTGCTAATTGGTTCACATCCACAAAGGCATGGTTGAATGTCCCAAAATCTTAGAAGCCTTGTTCAACTTGTATCCTTGAACCAACCAATAAACAAAAGTTGTAAAGCCTCCTTCCAAGGACCATGTTGCCCATATGAAAAAATCATACCATTACATGGGATTTCATCCCTTGTTGGCATCTGGACAAAAATGAGCCTAGAATCATGAACACTACCAAAACCTTAACTTATCCAGACACATACATTGGTGCTAAAATCCAAAATTTAAATCTTTCTACTGTAAGACAGGAAGACCAGCACACTATTCTCCGATGCCTTTAATAAAACACTTATAAGTTGTTGGTTGCCTTGCTTTGAAACGATTCCCCTCTTCACTTGGGAATCTTTCTTGTCTTGGAGGGTTGCATGTGGAACATTGCTAGATGGTGGAAGTAATCCACATACAAGGATTGTTTAATCTAGAAAATCTTGTCGTACGCGATTGTGCCAACCTCAAGAGCATTGTTGGGTTTTCAGACCTTAGGAAACTTGAAGCACTTGAAATCCGAGGGTGTTTTGGCTTAACAAATCTGCTACTGCCAGTCGGCAGCTTTGCCTCTTTCAACTCTTTGGTGTCCCTTATAATCGATGGGTGTTACCAATTACGATTTTTGAAAGACCTTGCAGAACGCCTACCTCCTAATTTAAGTTTCCACCAGCTTTGGGACAACCGCAACCTTGTTCATACACAGAGGAGTGCTGAGATCGGTGAGAGCTTACAGGAACGAACTCACTGAGTTACCTGGGTTACAAGAACGAATGATGTGGAAAATTCAACACAAGGGGATAGGATATAGTGGCTATTCTTGTTCGGTTTGAATCAATGGTTCGTATAATTAAATTAAACCATGCACCCCAGAAGTCAAATCCGAAGGCAAGCAAATGACACATGGAGAAAACAGAGACGGCAGAGAACTTTCTGCGCTGTGTACAGGCTAGAAGGGAAACTGAAATTGCATCTACACTTACACCTAACATTCGCAGAGAAGAAAATTATCAGTCCGCCCAAAAGATTCTACTCAGCATTAGGAGAAAAATGCATGTGATCATGGAGATGTTGCTGTCAAAGTTGAATTGGATCAAGAGCTATCACAAGCTGAAAGCCCTGTCCTTGGTTGAAGACCTAAAATGACCTCGCAGCATTGCTGTTGTTCAACGCTTGCAGCATTTTTGTGGCTCCAATTGATGCGAATCATAAAATGTCACACAAATAAACATCCAAAATGAAAAGGAAAGAAAAATTGCAGAGCTTTGACTCCCAACTTCGGCCTCCCTATTTGGAATCGGCTGCTGTTTTTGGTCCGTGGAGGAGCAGTTTCGTGGCTACTTGCGCTGCCAACTAATTTTCAGGCACACAAAGGCTCAAGACCTAAGAAGAATAAAGATGTAACACCATTCGGTACATGGCCAGAGATGCTGCAGATCAGGAAGTGTTTAGTATTTTTAACGAACCAAGTATAAAGATCACACGTGGTCCCTGGAATATGGATTAATTTCTTCAAGTTAGGGACCAATAGATATATATTTATTATGATTACTATCTCTATTACTATGATTTAAAGAAAATATTTTATTATTTAAAAAGGAAAGAGAAGTTATAGGGCAGTTATTCAATGTTATATGTATAGAACAAGTGTCTTTTGCAATTTTTAAATATCATGGTGGTGATAACTTCTCCTTGGTGGTTACAACTAAATTTTAATTTCCCATGGTACTTATAACCACCAAGGCCACTTGTCAACTATAGCCTTTTTGTCTCCAAAATGGCCACTTGTCATCTACAACCTATTTATCTCCACAATGGCCACTTGTCAACTAAATGGGACACGTGTCAACTGCAACTTGTTTCTCTCCATGGTGACCACTTGGAAACTGAATGAAGACACTTAGCAATTGCATGAAAACACTTGGCAACTGCATGAAGACACTTGGCAACTACATGAGGACACTTGGCAACTGAATGAAGACACTTGGCCATGGAATAGGACACTTGTGCATTGTAGCTTTTTTGTCTCTATGGTGGTTAAAACCACCCAAGATATTTTGTAACTTCCGTACCTACCTTTGAACCCTATAAAAAGGCTTCAGGGGTCAAGGAGGAAGGTCTCATATCACATTGGGTCTCACACATCACACTTTGAAGGCTACTAGTTAGCACTTGGGCTCTCACTTGGAGACACTTTGAGTCTTGGGAGAAGAGCATTTTGTAAAGAAGAAAGTGTGAACGATTGCTTGTAAGATGGCTTGCTAGAATAAAGATTTCAGCCTCTTTGTCATGGTCCTGTGAGTTATGCATTTCATTTTTTGTTTTGTTTAAATTGTTTAGCTAGTGGTTTAGATAGTATCATCCTTGGCAAGTAATTTTGGGATTTTTAGATTGCTCTTATTGTTCTTGTTGC
>MNCI01017009.1:7072-32114 GCA_015680685.1 Gnetum montanum | reverse complement strand
AGTACTTGGCAAAGTTGGCTGAATCTCTTTAAAGTAAGTCATTTGTAGTTTACACACAACGCGATCATTACATTTCTCATAATCGCACGCCGCAACAGCACACACACATACTCACATTAACTACTGAGTTTATTTGGAGGTATCTGGGCCTTGGTGTTGCCAGAGACCAGCAGGCACCTAAATCCTATTCAAGGACACTCGTTGACGGTCGCGTCCCAAATGGTCGCCAACAATAGGCATTGTCTGCTATGACGTGAAACTGGCAAGGCTAGCAATCGTCTGCTATGACGTTAAACTAGCACAGATCATCCGCTACGACGTAAAACTGGCAAAGTTGGCAATCATCTGCTAAGACGTAAAACTGGCATAGCACGTTCGTTGTGACATTAAACTGGCACAGCTTGTCCACTATGATGTAAAACTGGCACAACACATCTGCTATGACGTTAAACTGGCACATATGTTTTGGTAGGACCTTAACTAGCACAGTGGTTTGCTGGGACCTTAAACTAGCACATGGTCTACTAGGACCCTAAACTAGGTTCGCAAGACATCCCCAACATGCATCTGCACTAAGTACGTATCAAGCGAGCATGCGCACATCAAGCNGTTGCAGTTCCAGAATGCAGTTCTTGACGTAATGAGGATACACTCTAAAAAATATGCAATGCTGCCATTCTTGACATCTTGCTGATCCCTTGAAGATGTTGTATGACATCTCACTGACCCCCCCGAACCTACTGTCACCACGGCTCATCACCCTGATGGTAGTTCCTCGATCAGTGCTTGCTGTTGGAATTCTTGTAGTATTATGGCCCAACTATAATATTGTTACCCTCTAGCACCTTGCCGATGCCTAAGCTCACATAATGTTTAGCTATGTGGTAGCTGATCCCATAGTTGAACTGAGAATGCATGCCTTCAGTAGTGATTCTAGAGCATCCACACTCATAGCGAATCCCCGCTTCTTCGATGCCAGCTCCTCCATGCTGATGTTGCCAAGGCCGTTGTTGGCCTTCCTACTTTGGACACCATGTGCTAGTAAAGATGTCCAACAGCTTTAACAATGTCTACAGAAAGCAAGACCTTTGCCTTCGTTTGCATTGTGGCTATTTCTTTTGGTTCACTCTCTGTCGCATTTGCAGGGTGCGACCGAAGGTGCGTCTCGCCACAGCAGCAAATGCTACATCGTTTTAAGGTGTCATATCAACTAGCTGAGATACATTGGAGTGCACATCCTGTTCCTCCCCTTCATTTTCCTCATCTCACTCTGCATACCCATGATCCACTTTCCCCTCTCTTTCATAAGCTTTTTCGAACGTTTGTCAAGCCATCCTATTTGCTCAATCACAAAACCCATGATGTGTATAACATAGATCGTTGCATGGGAAGCATCTATAGGCAGGTTAAAGCCCCACACGGATGTAACAAAACTCATCCTGGGAAAGGAACACTTGTCCTGTAGCTAGGTTGTTTGCAAACATAAACTACGAAACAAAAAAAGGAAAAAGCATAAGAGAGCAAAAATGTGCCTAAAACAAATGGTACATAAGCCATTTTGCAATCACCCTCTCCAAACGTTTTGACGAGAGGTTAAAGGTCAGTGAAAGTAAAGATGAAAACACAAATAAGTCCCTCACAAGCACTCCAAAAAGGGACTCTACTAAGCCTTATCTGTATCCTTTCCCTGAACCTCCTTCCTCCCTACTTTGCCCTTTCCCCCCACAAAAACCAATGCAACACTCTCAAGCATAGCTAAGCGACGTCTTGACGATCATCGAACAAAAATGTTAGCATTTTATCTTCCGTGGTGTTTTGTATTCTTTGTCAACATCTCTTGGGCCCATCCTCTAGATGTTGACAAAGAGAGGCCAATGAAACACCCTAAAATTTGAAGACATTCTTGCTTCACCAGGTCTTTGTAGTTCTCACAGTGTCACGACAGTTCTTCAGGAGATGGATGCTCTGACGTTCAGACTGTCCAATTCAGCAAGTTTTCTACTCCTGGTGTCAATAGGCTAAATGGATTCTCCAGCCTGCCCACCTGAGTAGTTTATCCAGTCGACAACACACTTCGGAGAAATGCATGGAATTTTTGGCGATGTTCAAAATGTGCAAAATAGTTTAGCAAGTTTTCTATGTTGAGGAGTTTGCTATGCTACGTTGCGCTATGTAGTGTAGAAGGCTTCAGAAAATGATTGTAGAACGAAGTGCTTCAGCAAATTTTCTAAACCAAGGAGTTTGCTACGCTTCGCTGCGCTATGTAGCGTAGCAGACTTCAGAAGACGTTTGTAGAAGCAAAGTGCTACGCTATGCTATGCTATGCAGCATAGCATAGTGTAGCAAAAGCTAGGCAGTCAGACCTCTCGCCCAACTTCAAGTCCTCCAGCAATGTCTCGTGCCACTAAAAAGTGGCAAACTTGGCAAAAGGAAAACCATGTTGGACACTATGCTATGTTGAGCTACATGGCACAGCATGGCGTAGCAATTATGCAGAAGTAATAGAGGGCAACGCAAAGGGCAGGATCAACTAGTTCGCAAGTTTTGCAGTGCAAAGAGCAGAGTTTGTACATTGACGATGTTGTTGCGACTAAGGCCAACTGCTACGCTATGTAGTGTAGCATAGTGTAGCAAATATGCAATAAATAGTCAGGGCACTTCAAAATTTTGTGACACATGCAGTAGGACACAAAGCAAGTTTTTTCCTTGAGCTGGCAGCTATGCTATGCTACGCTGCATAACATAGCACAACATAAGAAGATGCTATGCCACGCTAACATGCTACGCTACAAAGCATAGCACAGTGTAGCAAGCAATTACGCTACATCAATGCACTTCATCCATTTGCACTATTGGCATACATCTCCAAGTTCTGATGGTGCAATTACAGCATGGTAGGCTTGCAATTACGGCATGGCAGGCTCGTAGTTACAATGGTCATGCATGCCCATGTAGCACAGACAAGTCAACATGGGCCCAAGGCACGTGGCGTCCAAATCACACCTTTTGCATGCCCTTGGCCCTATAAATATCCCAATGAGCAACGCTAAATGGGGTCCAGGTCCTTTTTTGCAAAAAACACAAGTAGCAGGTCGGTCCATCGGCTGGTGGGTGATTTGATCAGCTGGCAAGCAAAAGTTAGCATTGCATCCTTGAGCATTGTAAACATCTTATTTGACACTGCAAACAGTTGGCACTCTCATTTTGGCATTTTTTTCTGCTCTTTCCTGCTATCCTCATAACATTGTGCATTGTTGACTCCCAAGTTCGTGTTCAAGCATACAGTTGTCTTGCTTTAGACGTCTTGGTTACCTTTGCGATCTCTGTGCCTCCCAGCGTCGTGCAACCAATTGTATCCACCTTGATAGAGTGAAGTCATAATCTTGAAGCGGTGCATTTTCCTAACTACATTTTACTTTGCTTTCTTGCTTATCATTGCATTTTTACATTGTTTTCTGTCCCCCTTGCATTTAAAGTTATCATTTTATGCTAGAGGTCTCGTTTTCAAGTTATCCGTTTACGAAAGGTTATATTAACACCGACTAAGTCCTTGTCTGATTGACCAGACCATTCAATGCACCCCAGTTCTACTTTTATCCAGCATGACCCTCCCGCAGATCTGGGGTTAAGACTGCTACGTTCGATGACCCATCAGTGTTTTCCAACCATCGATGTTTTTGATCGCTACAATATCATATGAGCAACTTTATTAGGAAAAGGTTGAAAATTTGGAGTCTAGGAAGATTATCCTTTGGGATTCTTAGGGTACATTTGTTGAAATATTTAATGTTATACATGGACTTTAAGATACTGTTAAATTATCCATGTTTTATGCTTGGTAGTTTGGATTTCAAGAATTGTCATTTTTTTATGCTTAGCAATTTGGGTTTCGAGCTAAGTCTATATGATGTGGTGATGTAGTTGGGTAATGTGGTGATGCAATGATGCTGATGCCATCATTGTCATTCATCACATCACTTATCAAAACTTAGCCATTTTTTCAACCAAAAATTTGAATTGCAACCTAAGAAGATAAGTTTCACAATTTTTAAGGTAGGATCTATGTTTAGGATTTTTTTAATCCTAATGCCATCATCAAATATTAAACATGTGTAGTCTTGGACTCAATTTAATATCTCATTTTGCATAATTTTTTAACCTTATTATGTTGGTGTAGCTTCTAAGGGTTTGAGAGCTAATGAGATACTTTACTTACTATGTTGATAAAAATTTGATACTTTATAATTTTCTTTTAAGGTTTAGTTCTAACTTGTAGATACTAACCCTTTTTTTAATGTTTGATGTACAAGAATGGTGTTAGAGTAAGATTACTAGTACTTGATCCTATGTAGTTCCTAGTTTGCAATGCAAGTTCTATTGTCATGAGCAAGCCAAGGAAGGTTAAGATGGTCTAATTATTGATGATCATTTACTTTATCCAACACAGATGTAGGCAAGCCCAAGGATAACATAGGTTCTAGAATATTTTGTGGAGAATTTACATGTGTTAGTATAGAACTTGCTCCCCTTGAGAATAATTCTTGTTACTCCAAAGAGAATAGCTTGGATATTAGTCTATAGTCGCTAGGCAACATGATCCAACAAGTTATGATGCTGACATGATTATCAATAAGGATGGCAGCGTTAGGAGATCCAACAAAAGGAGGTAGATCAATTATGAAGGAACTATCCCTACAAGAGGTGCAATGTAGATATCATGTTATTATTAGACCCATATCACATTGAGAACATGTATAGTTCCACAAGGATCTAGAACATGGTGAACAAGTGAGTTGATAAAGCATTCCTATGTTGTATTATGTTTTTCTGAGCTTCATTTATTGATTATAACTTCATATGCTTAGGGATGTTATATGTTTGATGTGTATTATAGGTCCAAGGATCCTAATAAGGAAGAGTACTATTTAGAAAACTTGGAGATGATGCTTTATGAGATAGCCCTAGCAAACAACTAGTGCTTGCTAGTATTTGAGAAATTTCCAAATAAGATGGATTATGCTAGAAATCATTGGTGGCATATTGCTCTTTAAAAAGCTAGTTTGGTCCATGTACTATATAAGGAATGATCTAGGTCTAAAGTAGGAGTGGCCTACTAAGATCCTCTTGAGCTGAAAAGATATCTTGAAACATGTGCACTTGACTTATACGATGCTAAGATTAGATGACTATATGATGTTTTTATATTGATGATAGTGTTGATGATGAAGTTTATGTTCATGTTATGTTTTTAGATTATGTAAACATAGAACTAGGAAATGGAAAGGAGAGACTTCTACAAGAAAACATCCACAACACTCCATCTAGTCATAAGTGGTTGGTGAGTAGGGAGGAATTATGTTGGAAAGAAAACACCTCTATATTTTTGAGAAATCAAGGTAAATGTCCATCTTTATATTGAGATCACCTAACATTTCTTTCACAAATGCCATTGCAGTGATGAGATGTTGTTCCAATGAGCAATGATTGTTCATGTTTCATATTTGTGATAAAGAGATAATTTGGTAGTGGAATAGGGATTTTTGTGGTATTGGTTTGGATTTCTTGATAAAGGTTCCACTATTGAGAAAAATAGAAAGTTGTCCAAAACAAAGGGCCAAAGAATTAAAGACTAAATATAGTATGCAAATAGGGATTAGAACATCCTTCTCTATGAGAACCAAGAGTTGATTAAGACATATCACTTATTCATTAAAAAGGTGTTCTATGGAAGAATTAGACATAGAAGGATCACTTCTTACCAATGCCTAACAATCAATTTTAACACCATGATAAGGTAATGAATGATGAGTAGTTCCTATGCCCAACCATATGAATCACAAGTGTTCACTAGAAATCCAGTCAAATTCTATGAACCTTAGCTCTCTAAATGCCAATAATAAAGATAGTGATTTAAGCACGTGATGTTGTCTTCCTAGCTTCACTTGTGTAGGTGCACGTGTATGGTTAAGTATAAGCCAAGGCACATGATTGTTATTAATTTTCTATTTTTTTTATTATCATAAGTGTGCAATAAAGTAATTTATTATGTATTAATCTAAGTAACTATTTAATAACTTATTCTACTTCCTAACATAAGTATCTGAGCCTACCTTCTATACACATCTTGAACTTGTTATGATGTTACTGGGTTACCAAGTGTTATGCTACTGGGTGTTCCAAGTGATAACACTACTAGGATTACCAAGCATTAACGATGTGCTCAAGGTAGTTTTATATGTGTATTAATTAATTAAGAACATGAAAGTACAGTGCATTAAAGTAAACATTAATTTATTCTCAGTGCTACATGAAGTTTCAAGAATCCAGGTACATTAATGTTCAAATAAAGATTCATACAATCCTTGAATTCCGACTACTAGCACTTAGAAAATATTGTAACTCTTACGGGAATAAACTATAAGAACTTCATTATGCTATTGACTCAATGGTGCTAGAAATGTGGTGGGCATGTGCATTTATATAGTTAGAGATAGACATTGTGTCAATGCATATGCATTGATGCATGAACTAATGTGTCAATGAGGATGCATCAATGTTGCCTAACTTGTGATTTATCATAACCCCCAAAACTAACTAAAAATTCATCCTTGAGTGAACAAAAGTAAGATCAAGCTTCTTACAAAATTGGAAAGGTATGAAACAAGAGACTGACTAATTAATTGACTTACTATAAGTGCTCAATTGTATGGATTTATAATGATTACAAACATGGGTGTTTAGAAGAACAAAATTAAACACCCTTGAAAAATTGAAAATCTAGAAATCCTCTGATGGTTGAAGATGAAGGGAAGATTAAATAGTGCTAGGAGGTGGAGGCTCCTAGGATATTGAAGGACCTTCCCCAGCCTTCAATACATATGATGATGGTGGTTGATGTGAAGGCGATGGCTACGGCTATCATGCTGTAGTTGTCCAACAATGTCTTCATCTTCTCCTTCTTACGTTATGGATTATAAACAAGCCACATAAAGTCACCAATGTGGGCTAGTACAAGAACATCCCATATATAGGGCATTGTAAGGAACAACTCCTTTACATTGATAAACTAGGCTGTGAATTATTTTTATTCAACATCAAATGTCCTGATAAGGCTATGCAATTCCTGGTAGTCATTCATCCTCCTAGCTAGGTTCATAGTAATCAATCTCTAGTCTATAAATTGACCCCTAAGAACTTCAAGATTTGCATTCATTATTTTCAACTTCTAATTTGTGTCCTTGTAATGCTTAAACCCACATTCGTAGAGGAGGTACAAGTTAGCCACCTATTTTTCCAACTCTAATTGTGGCCTTTCTACTATTAGCATTACCATGTTTGCATAATGGAGGTTAGTGAGCTCCATGTATTTAGTCATCTCTTCAATCTAAAACTCCTTCAGAAAAATTTCTACTTTGTTTTAGGCATTTAATCCATTAAAGATTGGTTGCCATACATCACCTCTTTATTGGAGTTGCTAGAGGGTCTTGTTCAATTTTGCCTTTGCCAGTTGCATCTCTTTTTCATTCACCTCCTTGAGGAGTCCAACATGGTTCCTATAATTATTCTTTACACATTCAAATTTTAGGGCCTTATTATTCTAGGTGACTACCTCAATGGCCATTTTCTAGCTAAGGGAAAAAAATTCCTCCATTAAGAGATTTTGATCTTTGGCTACAAACCTCCTTAGGTCCATGTTTACCTTTCCAAGTTGCCCCTATTTTTCTTGCAAAAATTCAACCATTTGATCCTTTTGTGCTTCAACATTTTGTAGGTAGTGAATGTCCTTGGTCAAAGCAAGGTTATTCTTATGGACTCACAACAAGTCCTTATCATTGTTGAACATCATGAAATCCAATAAGAATGTGTCAAAGAACACCTCCTCCTTTACTTTCTCAACCTCTTTGAGTTTATTTTAAAGATATAAGAAAGCTTCATCTCGTGTGACTACTTGGTTGAGAATGCTAAGATCAGCTAAGTAGGCTCTCAATTCTAAAACTTTGGCAACAAAACATTGATTTTCATTCATGGCTATCTCAAGTTGGGCACTTCCAATGAGGAGCTTACCCTTTGACTCTGGTAGCTTTAACTAGTTAGTAATGATTCTTTTTGGGAGGTCAAAGATCTCCAGAAATAGTTGCCTTGTTTCCACCAATTTGTCCAACATCTTCTTGTATTGGGCTTCATTTAACCTTCTTCCACCTGCTCTTGCGGATTCCTACACATTTGTAAGTGTAGTAATGTCTAGGATGATGATCATAGAAGAATTCAAGACTTCTACTATATGATCAACCGCCACCTTTGCCACTATTTCCTATCCATGGTAGTGCATTACTAGAAGAGTTGCCTCTGCACTCTTCTCCAAGAATATTGAGAAAGTGACAACATTTCTAGAGATCTATAGAAATTATTGTTTTCTAGGGATGGATACCATCACTTCTTAGGCATTTGGATTCAATCTTATAGGTGCCTACATTTTTTGTGCAAAAAATAGTGACAAAGTCTTCTCCATCTAGCTAATGGTATGGGTGACTTCATTAAGGTGACTCAACGTTGGCTGGTAGAGCATGATGAAGCATGTCATTGATGTAATAGGATATCCCTCCCCTTCTATAAATTTTTTTAATGAGACAAGGAAAGGGGAGTGTCTTCCTTCCACATTCATTCTCTTTGAATCTATTCTCAATCTCTAGAAACATGAGGTATGGGAGGTTAACTAATTTTTTTTCTTAGACTGGCACATGCATGGGCAAAAAAGATAGTGATCTTACTTGACCTCACTATTGTATTTAGGTGGTAGGCCATGGTTTTGAAGTAAGCTTTCTCTACCTTGGTTAGTGCACTGTACTCCTTATGGTCCACTCCATAACACTGTTGGACCTTAACATATAGGTCCACCTATGTGAAAATCTCTATGAAAGTTGCCTCACTATTAAGCAACATGAGGGCCTCTAAAATGACCTTGACTGAATAGGACACATTGATATCCTTGATCTTGAATATGGCCTTTGCTTTTCTATTATTCTAGAAGAGGTACATCTCTTCCATGTACCACTCCCCACTAGAAGTGAGGATAGGCCACATGGAAGAGGCTTCTAGTTATGTTTTTACCTCTTCTAGCACTAGGTCCAAGAAGGAACCAAAGTTAAGTTCTTGGAGAATCACACTTTGAGCCTCCTTAGGATGAATTTATCTTAAGTAGGCCTTAGTCAAGGTGGCTTCAAAATTCAATCCAAGCCCTGGCACATTCTCTCACCTAGATTGGCCTATTTCCACTAACGAAATCTAACAAATAGATTCCACTTTGGGACCCTCTCAAAGAGGTCCTATGACATGTTTCTCTACCTCTCCTTCTTGGGACAATTGCAACTACTAGTTCCTTCTTCCTCATGGATTCTTCTTCCATGATCTGGATGGTTCTCATTCTAATATTTTCTTTAGAACCATATGTGATCACAAACATAGTCGAGGACTAGTGTTTTATGTGTAACTTATGATACTTTGATACCTTGTCCCCATTAACTAGTTACACTTAGGCTAAGTTGTGATCATGATAGATTGACTATTTTAATATTATTATTTTATTATAATGACTACCAGAGTTTGTTGGTGAGGTTTAACTTAGATAAATTTGGATATTTAATATTATTTTATTAGTTAAACCATGTAGGAGCTAGAAAAATTTTGAAAAAATTTTCATAAAAAAACCATTAGTTTATGAACTCCATGATGTAAAGCTCACCTCTGATAGCTACACGGTCAAAGAACAAGGAGATTTGGATAAGTGGTTAGGAAATTATGGGCTCTAGAAAGTTTTAGGATCTAAAAAAAACAAAACCTCCCTTGGAATTTGAAGGAAAATGTGAAAAATTTGAAAGCATTGGCCCATATTTATAGAATTTTTATGCTGCATCAATAGGGATGCACTGATAAGGCTACATCGCTAGGGATGTGTCAACACAATCAAAAATAAAATTTTCTACATTAAGAAAATAAGTAAAAATAAAGAGTTTGGGCATGAAATTGGAGTCCATAGAAAGCCAAAAAAGCTTAGAATAATGAGGAATGCTTAAAGATGGATTGGAATATGTTTTGAACAAATATTTTGTAAGAGAGTTAGGTCTCAAGGAATGCAAAAATTGGATTCATCATGGTGGAAAGCATAAGTTTTGAAAGCAAAATAGCCAAGAGATAAGAAATTCAATCATCCCAACCAAGGGGTATGCAAGTGGGTCCTCCCATGGTATGCTCATTCCATTAATGCCCTTACATGCCCTAAAATCAAGGAGTTTGTGGATCCCAAGGATGATTAATGGGTATGAATTATTAAAAACTGAATCACTAAAGAAATCACTAATGAATTACAAGTATTAGAAAATGAAACTAGCAATTCAATCATGACAAGAGGTAATGAGGTAGTATATGGAAAGAACATGTGTATGAAAGAGATTATGGAATGGAGTATCTCATTATGGTCACATGAAGTCCCCTATGGAAAGTGTGATTAATATGGCTTGAGAACTTCCTTCCTTAGTCCAAATCAAGACCATATACTTCTAGTGACTTCACATTGGCACATTAGACTATTCCATCCTCCAAGGTACAAAAACGTTCACAAAGATTAATCACCACTCCAAAGAAAGAAGAAACGAAAAGAAAGAATTGAAAAAGGACCTTAGTAATAGGGGTGCCTTCAGGCATGGGTAACATGTCTTTCCAACCCCATAAATAGTGCTTGTAGCCTATTATTGCTTCCAAAGGATGTGCTTTGAATTTCCATTATTTGTTTTCAAAATGGAAACCACACCATGCAAAGACATTGCCTCCTCTTTATTGGTTGATAGAGGAATAGTGAGAGGTCCATGAAAATTCTCATGTAACCCCTAGACAACAGGTAGGTACAAAAGTGACAAATCCCCTTGAAGTCACACCCTTGTTCATCCACCTAATTTGTCCCAAGTTTGGAAACTACTAAGGTAATTAATTCATTATAAGTTGTTATTATGAAGGGACCTCATATTTCTAAAGTAAGGAAACACCATAGAGTTCTATGGAGTGGTGGATGACGTGGACTCACTACCTGTTATCATGAGGAGAATCAATATCCCATTAGTAAACATCAAAATTCTAAAAAAAATCCAATTATTTGTAATCAAATAATCAATGAAGTTACAAACCACCATCAATTAGTAGTGGTAGTTGGCACCAAAGTCCTTATGGCAATAAAGAAAAATAAAGAAACATAAGAAAAATTTAAATAAAGAAAAATATAGAAAAAATTATAATACCTAAGAAAATGAAAAATGTACTAAAGATGATGTAAAAAAAAAAACTTAAAAATCAAGGAGTCACTTTGTAGGATATCAGCATGGATGGCCATCCCCCCCATGACAAAGCTAGAAGGGGGAGATTTAAAAGACCGAGTATGCTTGGCCATCGATTAAGACATTAGTTCCACTAGTTACTTGTTGTTCATGGAAAGGCTTGAGTTGCTAGGTGTTGACTAAGATTATTTTATTTGGATGATCAGTGTGATAGACCATCATGGCTCTAGATGAAAATATTTCATAGATGATGTAAGGGCCCTCCCATAACATTTAAAATTTTTTTCATTATGGTACATGCATAGAGTTCTAATAGATCATCTTATCTCCTAGTTAAAACGTTACTTTCCTAATCCTAAGGTCATGGTGTTGTTTACTATGTGCCTTGTGCACTTTGTTTGATGATAAGACCACTAATAGATTCATGTCTAGCATGTTGAGGTTTATTAATCTTTCTTTTTGAGCCAAACTTAAGTCTAAGTTGAGGTCACATGTAGTTGAAAGTGTACAAAGTTTTGCTTGGATGAGAAGTTTTGGGAATTTTTCATACACTAACTCATATGGATAGTACCCAATAGTAAGTTTCCATGTTGAATGATAAGCCCAAAGGGCATCATTGAGTTTACTACTCCAATCCTTCTTATATTTACTAACCATGCAAATTAGTATTTTGGTTATTTCTCTATTAGTGACTTTAACTTGACCATTGGCTTAGGGATGGTATGGATTTGTTAATTTATGTTCAACCCCCAAGGGTTGTATGACCTTGTGAAAAGTGGCACCCATGAAATATGTACCATTATCATGAATTAGTGCACATGGCACATGAAACCTATTTACAACATTTTGTCATACAAATCAAGCCACCGTAGATGATGAATGGTCGATGATAATTGTAGCTTTAGTTTATTTCATGCAAGAGTTAAAAATCATAATAATGTAGGCCTTTTCATTAGACATAGGGGTGATGGACCTCATGAATTTAATCCTCCATAGATCAATAGGCTTCACTGGTTGGATCCATTGCTAACACCCTTCCATACATACAATCATCCCTCCATCACATTGACATCTATCATAGGAGAAAAAGAAGTGATGGGCATTTCTAAAACTTTTGGTAAAATAATATCTTTCCATGAGTATCTTAATGGTCATTATTCTCCCAATATAATGGCCCCAACAAATAACTTCATGAGCATCCTAAAGGACTCAAAGTTGGTCAGCATCAAGTACACACCATCGTACGAACCATTTGTACAAACCTTATAGAGATTATTGTTGATCTCCATGAAGTGTTAGGTCTACTAAAGAAACTATTATTTCTTCTTATAGTCCCACTCCTTTAGCATCTCCTGTGTGAGTAGATAAGAGAGGATGTCGTCGTACTAGTTCATTCCTTTGGGTTCTTGTTCATGAACAACATCAACAAAGAGGAGTTCATTAGGAAATTTATCTAAAAGTGGGCTCTCCTTCTCTTTGCTATCCCATCTCAACCAATAAAAGTGGTCAAGTACCACATTCTCAATACCCTTTCAATCCACCATTGTGAGATCAAACTCTTGAATGATCACCAACCACCATATAATATGGGTGCTCACCATTGCATTATTTATTAAGAACTAGATAGCACTGTGGTCAATGTGCACAAAAACTTTGTATCTAAGCACATAGTGCCTAAATTTCATTGATGCATACACCACTACCATAAGTTCTTTTTTAGTGATGGTGTAATTAAGTTGTGCACCCACAAATCTTCTACTTGCATAGTAGATGTAGTATGGATTTTTTTGATTATCCATTAATGTAAGCATAGCTCCCAAGGAATAGTTTGATGCATCCATCATGATGTAGAATAATTTGGACCAATCTGGTGCTTGTAGAATGGGATTTTCTACAATCTTCTACTTGAGTTGCTAAAATGTATGCTCACATTCCTTGGTCCAAATGAATGACACATCTTTGTTTATCAACTCCACTAATATCTTGACAATCTTTGACAAGTTTTCAATGAAGTGCTTATAGTAACTAGTGTATTTAAGGAATGACCTCACATATTTGATAGTCTCTAGTTATCTAGTTAATCCTTGGATGATCCTTATTTTTTCTAGGTTTGCCTTGATCACTTTTGTTGAAATTTAGTATTCCAAGATAATGCCTTCTTGTATCATTAGATGTCTCTTTTGCTAATTGAGCCTCAAGTTAGTTTCTACACATCATTGAAGCAATTGCTTCAAATGGTCCAAGGTTTGCTCAAAGGTAGCTTTGTAGGTAGAGAAGTCATCCATGAAGGCTTCTATCTTATTATTGATTTTCTGTTGGAAGATCTTGAGGAACAACCTTTGGAATATAGTGGGAGCATTACATAGTCCAAAGGGCATCTTTCTATATGTAAAAGCCCTATAGGGACTCATCAATTTTATCTTAGCCTAATCCTCTAGTGCAATCTGAATTTGGTTATAGCCACTATAACCCTCTAGAAAGCTGTAATAGTAATGCCCTATAATAGTGTCCAACACTTGGTCCACAAATGGCAATGGAAATTGATCTTTGTAAGTAGCCATGTTCAATAGCCTAAAGTCTATACAAATCCTCCACTTCCCTTCTTTCTTTGGTACTATCATAAGTGGGCTAACCCACTCATTATCCACAATAGAATAAATGAACCCAACCTTAAGAAGTTTCTCAATTTCCTCCTTGACAATTTACTTAAGCTTTGGATTTAAGAATTTTTGCTACTACCTTTTTGATTTGATGGAAGAATTTGTCGATATTCTATGCTGTTATATCCTTGAATCAATTCCAATGAGCTCATTATACAACTAGGAAAAGGTTTTTGACCATCTTTTTTACAACTTCTAACAATTTCTTCTTTTCAATTGGAGTAAGTTTGGCATTGATTATGATCGACTTACCATTGTTTAAGAAGGTGTATTTCATACTTGCCAATAGAGCCTTTAGCTCTAGGTAATCTTACTTGAAGGTCTAAAGGATCTCCAACTCTCCCCAATTGATTTCACCTTGTTCATCAAGGAGTTGGTGATGGATCTACTTAGATTGATGCATGCTCTCCACATATGATCTTGTAAGGATCTTGGCTAGTTCCATGTACTTTGTTGAGCCAACATCTCTTTCAGTTGTTATCCACTAAGTGCCCTCTTGCTTAGTGGCTACTTCATACATGCACCTTTGAATTTCTATGATGTATACACATTGACATCAGGCTTTGAGTGATGTGCTTTTTATATACCATAGTTTTTGCACATAGTGGCATTCTATGTCATTATAAATGATGCATAGAATACACTTCTTATTAATCTTACTGAATTCATTCTCCTTGGAAATTTCCAAAAAGAGATCTCTGATCCCCAATTCTACATCAATAGTGCTTAGCGATGCTCTTTCCATGATGATAGGAAAGTCCCCCTTACCATTCTTCACATGGAGTACCAAGAAATTAGTAAGATATGACCATCCACAAATAGTGGTCATGATGTCCTCCACAAATCATAAAGAAATAGTGATGGATTGGTTTGTGTTCTCTAGTCTAATATTGCTCTTTTTTAAGGATGGCAAGTTCCAAGCCTTGTACTTGTCTTTAAAAATTAAGTTAACTCTATAACTTGAGTCCAAAGGAGCCTTGCATGGTTCACTTTTAGCAATCTACAAATAGATAACAAGACATCCAAGATTAGATCTCTTCCTGGAAAGATGGTAAGCCTTAATCTAATTGATGATTGCATGGGTCAACATGATAGTGTGCAACTAGGAAGTGATTTGGTTTGAAGATGGCTCGACATACATTTTAGAGGAGGTAGTAGTAGGGTTTACAATCACATGTTTTTGTGAGGGCTTCATAGAGATATTGGTTCTAAAGAAGGATCTTTTGCAAGGCTTAGCATCAAAATCACTCAGTTGAGGAATTGGTTGTAAGTTCATGGCCCTCATAGCATTTCTCTACTATGGCTAGGATAGGATCTTACCCTACATAGATGGAGCAAGTGGTAGAGGATTTGAAGGTAGAGTTGTAGGAGTGAAAGAAAGAGGAGGAGGAAAGTAGGAAAATTGGGACTCCCCCCTTGGCGATGATGCTCTATAGTATTCTAGAGGGTAATAGTGGTGTGGGAAGGAAGCGTGACTAGAAGAGTTACATGGAGAGATAGGTTGCTAAATGTAGTACATGTATAGATCAAGTTGGTGATAATGATATTACTACTTTGGAGATGGCATCCCCTATGACTATGAGTGTTGCCACTACTAGCATTACTCATGAGGTTGAGGTGGTGCTCCACTTGAAGAGTAAGTTTGGTGGTGGAACTATTACCGATAATTGCCTTGTGGATAAGGAAACCTCCTAGGTGCTTACCATTTTGCCAATTTGGGATTTAAAGCATACACCCTAGATTCCTATAAGTGTGACACATTAGGGAAACATCCCTTAGGATGTTCATATTGGCATATGTCATATTCATCATCATCTGACTTACAATCTACAACCTCCTCAACTATTGCAAATTTACCCTTAGCCTTATAATGTTCATGTTTAGCCTCCTTTTTCTTCCTTCTTTCGCAACCACTACCTCCTTGATCTCTACTCTCTTCTATAATATTTAGAGTAGTTTGCAATTTTTTGTCTAAGGAGTCCCACATTTTATCAACCTTAGCTAATATTTCAGAGACACATTTTTGGATTGGTGAGGTTTTTCTTTGCACCACTTCGTCAAGTGGTGCATCCTTCTCATTATCATAGAAATGAACCTCCCTCTAGTAGATGGAGGGATCTCTATTTTATTCCTTTGTACTTTCCTATTTTTTCAACTCATGCTCTTCTTTAGCCACTTGCTCAATGAGCCTTTAAATCTAATGGGCCCTTAACTTAGAAATTTTCTCTTGGGCATACATCCCAAGGATTCTCCTCATTTTAGTTCTAAGCCTATTTATGATATGGCGTAATTGATCCCTTTGAGAGTAGCCATGGTCTAGGCATTGATGTAACAAGGAATATTACCTACCCATAGCCATATCCAAGACTCATGAGTGCCTTGTTTCCATACTTGGATTTGCCTCTACAAATTAGACACTATAGAGTGCATCTAATATTTGTCATTAAATAGCTTGAGCATCGTACTCCATTGCTAAATAGATTCTAGTTCTAAGGACCAATACCAACTTTTCGCTTCTTTGATGAGTATCCATGGGAATAGTTTTAGCTTTTGCCAATCATTCTACACATTTTGAAAGGCACAAGCATCATGAAAGTATTGTAGGTGATTTTATAGATTTGAATTATATTTTCCCTTAAACTTGAGAATATTATTCATATCCAACCATTTGATTTGGCTATCCTTCACATGTCGGGTTGGTATCCTAACAACCTCTGCAATGCTCAACATATTCTTGGTAGCTAGGAGGGGTTCATCATAGTCTTAGCAATCTCTATGACCCCTATCATGTACATGATTCATATGATAAGTTCTACTATCCCTTCTTTCTCTATGATAGTCATCTCCCCATTGCTCATGCCCACGGTCTCCATTATCTTGGTAGAATCTACGATCATATCTATCTTGTTGTTCATCTCCATCATGATTTTTGTTGCCTTTATGACTTTGATCAAATTTGAAGGAGGAAGATGATTAGGATGATGAGGAATAAGAGCAAGGAGAACCAGAACTAGAGTAATGCCTACTACCCCCTCTTCTTTGGTCACTATCCCAATCACCATGTTTGTCCTTTTCTTAGTACTTATTATTGCTCTTGCCTTGGCTACCCCCTTTCAAGGCCTTCTGATCTTGGGATTTGTTCTTCCCAAAACCAGGGGTATCCAAAATGGACTACAAACACCAATTAAGGATCTCCTCATTAAAAAGAGGAGAAAAATTTTTGTATTGGAAGGCACCTAAAAAGAAGTCCTCACCTTCTTTTTGTGTCTGCACAAACAAGTGGTTGGGGAACTACTTGTCTTTTGAGGCCTCATATCTAACTTTCATTTGCCAATCTTTCTTTATTTTTCATTCTATGGGATGATAATCCTAATAAGCATGATCCTAAATTTCATATTTTACATTGAGTCTTGAAATTACCAACTTGATGAGATTTTTTAACAACATTGTAGGAAAAGATCAATTGTGAGGCAACATGATGTTGCCTTCCATGTCCCTCCATCACAACTACTTTTCCTAGTGTAGGATGAAGGTGAAATCTAAAGTGTAGGAATCTAGATGAGTATAGACCACCTTGAATTATTGAGGCACTAGTTTCTTGTGGCCTTCTTTTCTTTAATTTAATTCACTTATGAATGGTGGTAGAGAGTCTTCCTACAAGAAGAAGTCATATCAATGATTGAGAAAAAATAGTGTGCATTGTTATTTTTCTTTATCTTAATGGGATTATTGCTAAGTTATTTCTACAACATTAATGAATGGTTTCACTCTCTTTCCTAGGTAGCACACTTAGCTAACTAAAGTCCCTGACAACAACACCAGTGATGGGCGATCAGTAGTCCCTATGCCCAACTATATGAGTCACAAGCATTCATTAGTGATCCAATCAAATTCCATGGACTTTAGCCCTCTAAATGCCAATAGCAAAGATAGTGACCTAAGGACATGATTTTTGTCTTCTTGTCTTCACTTGTGTAGGTGCAAGTGTATGGTTAAATGTAAGCGAAGGTACATGATTTTTATTAATTTTATATTTTATTTGATTATCCTAAGTGTAAAATAAAGTAATTAATTGTGTATTAATATAAGTAACTATCTAATGCCTTAGTCTACTTCCTAACATAAGTATCCAATCCCCCCTTCTAGACACATCCTGAACTCGTTATGACACTACTGGGTTACCAAGTGTTATGCTACTGTGCATACCAAACGATAACACTACTAGGATTACCAAGTGTTAATGGTATACCCGAGGTGGTTGTACTTATGTGTATTAGCTAAGCATATTAATTAGGTAAGAGCATGATTGTAAAGCACATGAATAATAAAGTACATTAAAGTAAAAATTAAGCTATTTTGAGTGTTGCGAGTTTCTAAAATCTATTCTTTATTGCTATCACATCAAGGTGTCCAAGTACATTGATGCTCAAATAAGAATCCATACAATCCTTGAAGTCCTACTACGGGCACTTAGAAAATATTATAACTCTTACGACAATAAACTACAATAACTTCATTATGCTCCTGACTCAAAAGTGCCATAAATGTAGTAGATATGTGTATTTATATAGTTAGAGATAGACAATGCATTGATGCATCAACCCATGCATTGATAGGAATATGTCAATGCATACCTATTAATGCAACCCAACTTGTGATTCATCACAAGGTGTGTCACTTATGATTAGGTAAGCCACATAGATGAGATGGTGTCTAAGGAATTAAACAACATTAGATTGATCTATGGTAAGGACTTTTGAAAATCTATGAATTTCACCTTCTATGATGCCACATTATGGTATTTCATAAAGTTACTTGTGTTTAGTGACGACAACAAGGAGAAAGTTCTTTGTAAGGATGAATTTCCATCACACTTGTGCTAGCATTCGACTAGCATCATGTTCATCCTTTAATTTGCTATGGGAGGATCTTTAAATATCACATCCTCACTACTAGAGGATGTGGTTAAGTCTTCCATGCTAGATAGCGTGCTATTGCTTACAAAACATTTTGTTTATAGTAATCCAGTGTAGGATATGGAAGAAATTAAGGCATGTGGTGTTGGCACGTAAGATGATGAAAATGCCACCAAAAAGGTAAGGGTATGCAATGTTGAGGCTACAAGTATCTATGATTTAAAGAAGAAGAGACTAATGGTGAAACCTGCTAAGGTAGAGGATGGGTAGGGTAAGCATAATTCATTTAGTTTATCATACATTTTTTTTAGTTTTTAACTAATTATTCACATGTTTTGATGCTTTTGTCCATTGTTAACACCTTCCTTGAAAGCATAAAAAAGTAGAGCAAGAGGCTTTAGCCAAAGTAGAAACTGAGAGAAAAGAAAAAGAAGAATAAAAAAGAAGTGCAAGAGAAGAGATAGAGTAGAAAGAAAAAAAATAAAGGTCAAGGAAAGAGAATTAGTATCTAAAGCTACTAGAAAAGCAAATGAGAAGATATTAAGAAGATTGTTGGAGAATCAGGTTGACTTAGACTTGGAAGATAATGTAGCTAGTATTAACACTAAAAGCATACAAAAGAAAATGGCTTTACCAATGAATTATTGGGAAGCTCATGACCTATTAGCATCTAACTAGTTATCAAGTGATCATGTAGGTCATGTCTTAGATAATATAGATGATGATATAGTATTATCTCCTGTTAGAGTTCCCAACTTCTTGCCTTCTAGGGAAGAGCCTATCTTTGATGAAGCTTGGAGAAAGTAGCTTGCAGGCAAGCTAATAGAAGGGGATAAAATATCTTTTGGTAAGTTAGTGGTTTTTAGCTTTAGTTTTATTTTATCATATATGTATGTGTTTTTTGTTTATTTGTGTGCTTTTTTATATTTTTCAAATCTTAAATAGTAGACTTATCATGATTTTTTCATGCTTATGTATATATATATATGAAGCTAAGAAAGATGTTTTGGGAGAGAATTGACAAATAGGAATGGATACAAGGAATGATTGATAACTTTATAGAAAAGCTAAGTGTTGTAACTTTCAATGGTAAGTTTACTTAACTTTATGAATAACTATGATGGCAATGTTTGATTTATATGTTAGTATGAGGATGGATGAATAAATTTTATAGATGTCCAAATTTCAGTTGATCTTGAAAAAGTGTTAGTTGTAGATCCAAATTTTTAGGTTCCAAAATCTAAGGATCTTGAGATTTAGAGTAGGATGGATGCTTGGTCTAGTTATAGGCTTGAGATAACTTCTCTTATTTTAAAGCATGCTAATGCTATTGTGTGCTAATAATAAAGCTAGTAACCATAGAGAAGGCATTATCATAGATGACATGGCTACAAGAGTAGATGGAGAATATAAGAATGTATTTGCATGGAAGCAAAGTAGTTCATCACAACCCCATAGCTTCTTTTTATTAGTGGTTACATGATTCTCATGATTCTTTAATGGCTATCCATACTATTTAATAGCATAAGTTATTGACTATGGAAAGGATAAATAATAGATTGAAGGACAAATATGTAGCATGGGAGTATTGGATACATTAGCATAAGAGACACAAGATGTTATATAAGGAACAAAACATATTTCTTACAAAATAGCTTAAGGAAGAGAGGATTTCTAGGAGGATTATAGATATGCTAATAGAGAAGATGGGGGTTACTAATTTGCTAAAAATTTATAAGAACTAAATTATAGTTGATGAGACGTGATGTCATGATATCGTGTCGTCCCTACGATGTCACGTACACGATATTGCGATCCGCCGTCAAATCTATAAATAAGAGGCGGCACTCCCCTTATTTTCCATCCTAGGCTTAAAGTAGGGAAACTCTGGTAGTTTGATCACTCCAGAGATAGAATATTTTCCATGTGCCCGCAGTAGGAGTTCCCAAGTGAACGGATCTTTATTCGAGCAGCTTTGTACTTGAATGCAAGTTGTGTATGGCAATAAAGACAAGCTTTGTGGGTAAACCTTGCAGTGCATGGAATAAGATTTATTACATGTTATTTCTTACCTATTATTTATTACATGCATTAGCGTAGCATGAGTACGACTTGATTACGAGCATTGACGAATGTGTACAGCTAATCAAGGAATCGACTGCTCATTGTGATTAGTCTCTCTTACCCACAACTCCTAGAATGTGGGATGAGTATGACTTGATTATGAGCATCACAGATGTGTACAGCTAGTCAAGGAATTGGCTGCTCATCATGTTTAGGCTAGTTAAGTGCCTCAGTATGACCACTTCGAGCATGTGCATTACGTGTGGTGATCCTAGTAACGATTAGTTTTTGGTAGCCACAGTTGCATAGTTTAGGGTGTGTATGGCAAGTGGGAACGGATGCTGATGCTAGTTAATTTAGACTTAGTCCTTAGTTAGAGTTAGTTAGTTTTCTCAACCCTTCACCTAAATAGCATAGGAGAAAAACACATAAAAGATTATAAAAATCATATACCTCAGACTTACTTAACCATACACCGTGACAACTACAAGTAAGTTTGGGAAGACAACAAATGATTAACCCCAAGTGTTCCATGGGGTGTGTAGGCATTTAGTCTGTGGAGTTCGACTAGATCATGCGTGCTACGCTCATTTCGTATGGTTGAGTGTAGGGGTACCTTGCCACTCATCATTGGCATCGTTCCTGGGGACTAAGTGTTTGTGTGCCGAATAGAACATAAGCGATATCACTCACATCATTGTGAGCCTTAACGAACCTTCGAGTTAATGAAGACAAAAATTATATAATGGTGAATTAGCACACGAATAACAATGCCTTCTTCTTATAAGAGCAACTCACCACCTAAGGACCATACATGAGACAGTCGGCAACATAAAACACATAACCAAAATCAGCCAAGTCCTAAACAATATAAGATGACATATACTCATCTCGATGAGTATATCCCTAACTTTACTTTTATCCTCCATCAAGATGAACAACTGCGATGGAGAGATTTGCAAGGTAACATTGTGTTACCCCCAGACCGATCAATCTCTCGCACGCTTTTCCGTGCGTTGGCATAGATAGGCATGACTGAATTATTTGCTGAATACGTTGCAGAGGACTTTGACATGAGGGATTATTATCCCACAGATGCCCAACTTATGAGGGACTTAAGGCAGGAGAGTCAACATGCACTGTTGAAGGGCAAGGTCCTGCATGTCCTTGGCGAAATAGGAGATGAGGAACCCCTTATCACAGGTTATTTAACAAATGATGTTCCCCCTCCTAACAATGGTGAGGAGGTTGGGTATCAGAATCTACGATCAATGATACATATCCCTGGTTCTGATGCCCGTGAACACCAACTGTTCACAAAGGGAACAACCACTTATGCTAACGATGGGCACTTAGATCGTCACCATGATCGGGGCTGTAGCAGCCAAAGAGAAGGCAAGAAACATCGTCATGGCGATGGTTCCCCTTCTTCTTCTCCTTCTTCACATCACTCAACCACTCCTTCCACTTTTGGGTGTAGCCACCATGAACATAAAGGTGAGGATAAAGGTAAACAAAATGAAAGACCTCGATGGGAAAGTCGAGAGAGGGGAAAAAGGCAAGGACGTAGGGAGAGTAGGGAACAATGCAGACATCACAAGCATCATGAAAGAGATGATCATGATGAGCCCCTACTAGTAACCCGAAGTATGCTTGACATAACAGAGGCAGTTAGGATTCCCACAAGGCATTTAAAAGATAGTTGGATCAAATGATTAGACATGAACAATGTCCCACAATTTGAAGGGGGATATAATGCTGATCCACAAAATCATTTACAGGCATTCCACGATGCTTGTGCCTTGCAGAATATACAAAATGAGTGGAAAAAACTTAAGTTGTTCCCAAGGACACTCACCAAAGAAGTAGAGAGTTGGTACTGGTCCTTAGAATTGGAAACCATCAGGAGGTGGAGTACGATGCTAGAACTGTTCAACGATAAGTATCAAACGTACTCTAGAGTGTCCAATTTGCGTAGGCAGATCCAAGGTTGGAAGCAAGGGACTCATGAACCCTTGGATGTTTCCATGGCCCACTACTACACACTATTACATCATTGCTCGGGCGATGGGTATGCTCAGCAGGATCAACTTCGCCACATCGTGGATGGGCTAAGGCATGAAACTAGAATAACCCTTGGAACTTACGCCCAAGGGAGACTCTCACAACTTAGAGCCCATGAAGTACATAGCTTGTTGGAACAAGTAGCAAAAGAAGAAGGCGAGCTATGAAAAAGGGAAATTATGAAAGAATATAACCACAATCCCTCCCTTTGAAAGAAGGGAGTGAAGTTTTGTGATGAAGAGGATGAGTCACCAATCGAAGAGTTAGTGAATCGGAAAACCTTGCCAATCCAAAAATTAACAACAAAAATAGCGGCTAAGGTAGATGACATATGGAGTTCCTTAGACTCTAAAATTAAAACTGTCTTAAAAATTATAGAAGAGTCTAAGGTAGAACAAAGTAGTGACAAGGGTAAGAAAAAGTGGAGAGATTTAAGCCCTGCACATAACAAGGGTAAGGGAAAAATCACTAACTCTGATGTGGCTATGGACTCTGACATAGACGATGACGGGGGATGTGAGATCTGCCACTATGACCATCCTAAGGGATGTTGACCCATCATCTCACATCTATAGGAGTCTAGGGTGTATGCGCTTAATCCAAGACTCAACCAAAAGCAAACACCCCGAAGGTTGCCTTATCCACAAGGTAACCCAAGGCAATTCCACCAACCACTAACGTATTATCCAAGTGGAAGTCCACCACAGCCCATCAGACAGCATCGACAGTGGCAATACCCATAGTCATGGGGGATGCCATCACCGAAACATCAGTACCCTTCCATGTGGTTATTATGTGCAGCAGCTGATTTCTCCAAGTGACTGTATGAGTCACACAACCCCCAACCGTTACTACCAAGTTCGGGAGTACTTCAGAAGGACTCCTTCTCCTCCGGGAGACACTCCATACCAACACCATCCTCCTAATCCATCCACGCCTCTTCCACCACAAGTAGTTACCGTAACACCTCCTACTCCAACAATGCAAGGGGAACTTCCTCCTCAACCGCAGCAACGTCATGCTGCGAGAGCTGTAAATATCCAACCTGTTGTTGGTTCTGACAACTATAAAAAGAGAAGACCCTACTTTAGAACTAAAAGACTAGACAAAATCTCGCAACAACAAGCGGTTGAGCCCATGTACACTCCTCCACCATCTAATACTTTGGAGCACCCTTCAGTCCAATAGAGTGTAACACATACAGTTATGTTAACACATACCATAACTGATTGGATTAAGGTAGGCAACCTTCCTAGGAAACTAACTAACCTGGGAGTCCCTTAATCTGTTTAAAGATCGTCGGAAATGAACCCCATAGGGCTCTTCTTGACTTAGGTTCTGGAGTTAACTTAATTTCATGAAAGATGTATCATGCTTGGAACCTGCCACAACTCAAGAAGAGAAACATTAAACTAGAGCTGGCGGACCAGTCCATCACCATTCCGTTAGGATTGGTGGAGGACATCATTACCAATGTGTGTGATTGGTCTTACCCAGCTGATTTTCTAGTGATTAAAGTTAACAACAACGAAGGGGACTTCCCAATGATAATGGGAAGGGCATGGCTAAGTATAGTAGACGCATGCCTTAGGATCCACAATCTTTCCTTGGAAATCTCTAAGATAAACATTTGTGGAAAGATCGAGAAGAGGAAAGTTCCACCAATCACATACAGTGATTCATCAGATCATGACATGGAGGAAATGCCTCCATGAAATAGGTGTGCCTACGAAACTTTGAAACAAAGATGCCTATATGTATCATCCACACAACCAGTAGTAGACACCCCATGATTGACAACTACTAGAAGGAGTAGAAAAATATACATGGAATGAACTGAGAAAACTCATGCCAACAACGAAGGCATAGATACATTGGAATATGAGTGTCACCAACTTCCATCCCTCAATCTAAGATCATCAATTGGGAGAAGTTGGGCACTTTTACAAAATTCAAACAGATATTCATTATTTCAGATCTCTCCCTTACAACTCAATCATGGGGGAGATGGCCACCT
>MNCI01017006.1:117356-150018 GCA_015680685.1 Gnetum montanum | reverse complement strand
AGTATGTTTCAGTTTTAAAATCAAGTTGCACAAGTTTCTTTAAGCTTTTAAGGAGGCAGAAATGTTGGCACATTTGGCCATTCCATGGAACAGTAAGACTCATCTTGAACATTATTGTAAGAGTAGGAGAATGTGAATGTGTTATTTCATATCATTGGTATGGAATCTAGGGGGTGGCCCAAAATGGAATATTGGTGTGGAAAATAAAGAATACTAGGAATAATCATGTTAAATTAGTTGCTACATACAATAGTCCAAAAATATATTTTTTAAAAAAAAGAGAGAGGATATACTACTATAGCATCTTTTTAGTCTCTCAAGGAGGTGGTGATAAGGTTTGAAGGAATAAACAACAAAATTTTTTAACATGGAGAAACGTCGGTTCGAGCTTCAAAGGATACCAAGGGTGAGAGTCACGGAAATGGAGAAGATACGAGTTGCAATCTTTAAAGAAGTGAAAACAGCGAAACCAAAAAATAGAGATCATTTCGTAAACGATGCAACCCTGCATTTTGAATTTTCTCCGTTGGAAACGCATTCAAATCGCAACCCTGGTTCAGACGCTCAAAATTGCGGAAGGTTTTAGATCTACAACAAAACGCAAAGGAAGCAAAAACGAAGTGATGTAGAATAGGAAAAGGCCCTAAAATTTCTCTGAAATCACAGTCCTGCGGTGCTGCACATTCTCAACTCGCTGGAAGAAATGGCGCGGTTCCTTTCAGCGTAACAACTCAAACCCTCACCGTAATAAAAAAAAACTTTCCCGCAACAGGAGGAGCCCCTAAGGTTGTTGCTGCCCATCAGAGCTTCGCGGCAAAAATTCTTTTAATTTTAGTAACAAAATCTTCAGTTTCGGGTTTCTATTTCGGACCTGCGCATCTTCAACGCCATCACAAACGTTCTCTGAAAGATCCACAAGGTGCGCACTACACAGAGGATTTTCAGGTAGTTGCAGGGTTGTTTCGCAACTTACCTTACCATTTCCTATGACCGGTGTTTCAAAAAGGAGTCTTCCATGGCTCAGAACGTTTTCTGGAAAATAATCCACCTGCAACCTCGCCAAACAAGCCTCATCTTTTACAAAGAACGCATTTCAAATTTTTTTAGGCGGTGAAAAATGGCAATCACAAATGTCATTCGCCCTTGGAACCTGCAATCTGAAACAGCAGCCATGCCCGACGCCGAAGCATTCGATATCGCATACCAGTCCACAAAACGTGGCAACAAAGACACAAAGGCACACTGAGACAGGTGTCAAGAGATATTTTGGGCCGATGCCGGTAAATCAGAGCTGTAGTTCATCAAAATAAAATTTTAAATGGTCCAATGATTAATTTAGCAATGTCACATACGCTAATAGTGTGAAAGACTTACCTTTTAATTATTCCAAGACTTTAAAACATTATTTTTCAAACATTATTATAAGATACTACCCATAACATAATTGTAATATTAATGATAAAATATTTGTAATATTTACAAATATTAGTGTTAGCATAAATTCCTCCTAACTTTATGTGCAACTTCCCAACCACATAACTTCCCAATTAAATTGGTGAGAAATATCTCCTAACTACATGGGTAAGTTGTAACTCCCTTACTTGGGAGAGAAGTTAGCTAAGATATTTTAAGTATGTAACCACCTTTGAACCCTATAAAAAGAGAAGACATTGGGGTCTCAAAAGGGAGGAGGGGTCAAGACATCATACTTTGAAGAAGACATTGATACTACACTTTGGACGGCTACTAGCTAGCACTTGGGCTTTCACTTGGAGACACACTTCGGATTCCAGGAAGAGCTTGTAAGAAGAAATTGTGAACGATTTCTTGATGGCTTGCTAAATAAAAGATTTCAACCTCTTTGTCATGGTCCTATGAGTTATGTTTTTTATTTCTTATTTTGCTTAAAATTTTTAGCTAGTGGTTTAGATAGTATCATCCTTGGCAAATAATTTTGGGATTTTTAGATTGCTCTTATTGTTCTTGTTGCCCGATAGAAAATTTCTGTTAAAATTTTTCCATAGAAGCGCTTGTGTTTAAAAGCCTTAAGAGCATTTTAGTAGTAAATTTTATTATTGTGCAACGTATAAGAACTGCTATTGAGATTGTTGTAAGAGAGCCTCTGCTTGTAGTCATGCCGTTAAACAATTCAATAGTCAAGAGGGTTCAGAAAATCTTTGGTATTTTGATGGGACCAGAATAGCTTCTTTTTATCTTTAAAGTGAATCTCTGTGGTATTTCAATCAGAAATTGTCAAGTCTTTTGAAGGTTCTGTTGAATGCAATTGTTGACATCCATTATCTAGCCAAAATGGAGTCTCGTACGTGGTAGTTTACGCAGCAATTTTTGGTAGCATAGTAGGATTGTCTTGAAGAAATTGCTTATTTGAGCCTTGGAAGTTTGAACAATTCGTAGATATTGAATTTGGGATAGCTTTATTGCGAAGTGTTTACTCGTGTCATTTTACCTTGTTTAAATATTTGAGGTCTACACAAATCTGCTTTCTTTTCTTTTCTGCTTATTTCCATCGAATCTTGCTCTATTTCTAGTTTTCTTGTGGAACTATCTCTTTCTCTGGGGAAAATTAGGAGTAGATTGCGGAGTTGTGCTCAAATGTTTTTGCAAAATTTTATTTGTTACAAGTAGGTATTATAAGGACCGCGTAGACTAGGCAGTTGAACAAAATAGGAAATTTTCAACAACTCACAGTACTTGGCAAAGTTGGCTGAATCTCTTTAAAGTAAGTCATTTGTAGTTTACACACAACGCAATCGTTACATTTCTCACAACCGCACGCCGCAACAGCACACACACATACTCACATTAACTACTGAGTTTATTTGGAGGTATCTGGGCCTTGGTGTTGCCAGAGACCAGCAGGCACCTAAATCCTGTTCGAGGACACTCGTTGGCGGTCGCGTCCCAAACGGTCACCAACAATCTTGTATAGCATAGAATTCATACCTCATCATGGTGGTATTTACATGTGTATGTTTTGTTGCACTTATGCAGATTGCATTTAACCCTTTTAGTACCTACGAACATTTTCAGGTGTGATTACGTAAGGGCATGACAGGTAGGAACTTGCTTTGGGGAGGACCCACTCGCGTAACTTTTGTAATTTGCACTCTTTGCACATCACCACATCATCTTACACCCTCCAAGTATTGCATTGCTACAATAATCTTTCCCTTTATCATTATTTTAAATTCCAATGTTCTTATGCACCACAACATGTCCTTTTTCCTCATCCTACTCATGAATTTCATTATTAAATTCCACTTCATTACACTTTCGCTGCCTTTAGGTCTCTTCGACGTTACCCTAAATCTTTCAATTCAACCTTAAATCCTTCATTTTTGACTTGGAAATTCAAAAATTCATCAATTTTTCCAAGTACCCTATTTTCGAAAGGCCATGATATCGGGTACCTGATATCGAGTTTGACGTGATATCAGGTCCACGTTATCGGGTACGCGATATCACATCTATAAATANTTCCTATACACCACAACATGTCCTTTTTCCTCATCCTACTCATGAATTTCATTGNNNTCATTTTTCGCTATTCATGTGAGGGGAGTTGTTGAAATTTTCTTCCACAAAATTTCTAGCTTGTGCACCTATTAGTCAAACATCCATAACTTGCTCATTCACACTCTGATTCTCATTCCGATCGAACTTACTTAAACTCGGAGTATTTAACTTAGTCATGGGGGAAGGTTATGCTTCAACTCGCACATAGTTTTTTCGAAATTCGTCATTGCCTGAAGGATATTATCAAGGGTAAGTGACCTTAAAAAATGATAAAGTTATTTGCCAAATTAATTTTATTTTCTTCACCCAAACCATGGAAATTATTTCTTTGGAGTCACCTAACTAAGTTGGGCCTAATATCAAAACCTTTAGGGGGATTTTCGTGAAAATCTCTAACTCTAAATCACACTAAGCAAGAAATGAATATATTAATGGCAAAGAGTAAGGTATTAATTTAATTTTGTAAATAAGCCTTACTAATAACCGGTTCCGTGTGATTGTAGATGGCCCCTAAAAGAGGACAGCAAGGAGGACACTCTTAGGGTGCATCCAAATGGCCAAGGAGAGGTAGAGGCCAAGTGCCTTTCAAAGAACATACAAAGCAGGAGGAACAATCATTCAGCATTCATCTGGAACCTCCTGTTACTGTGTAATCGGGGCATGCCGAAGGTGGAGATAGTAGGGCACATGAATAGGGACAACATCTCACATTGTCTCCGAAATGTGTTCAGGAAATTCGTGAAAGGTCCATGTCAGTAGCTGTGATTGTGGAACTCAATTTTGGACCTTTCACTGAATTTGCTCATGAGACAGTCAAAGACCAACTTATAGGATCTCCACTGTGGCCTATTCTCTCTAAGAGTGGTGATTGGTACCTGGGGGAGATGTACCAATTTTGGCACAATAAGAAAGAAGGCACCACCATTGATATTGGTCATATTTCTATTAATTTCTCTGCAAAGGCCATTTCAGAAGTGTTGAATCTTCCAAATACAGGACCCAAGGTTGCTTACCTATCACTTGCTTTGATGCGGATGTGCACAAAATATGGTTAAAAAGGGTGTACGGCAAGGAAGATAAAGCATATGGAGAGCTTACACTTGAAAAGAGGATTTATTTCAAAATTGGCACATATCACATTTTCCCAACAAAAGGGCTGAATAGGATTTCCACATATGCAGCTAGAGGAAGTGCCATCTTGATGGGCAAGGTTAATTCCAACCTACCCCATCTATATCTCACAAAAATTTTAAGGTGATTTGAAGAATGTAAGACAGGGAAATTCACATTACCTTTTCCCTACCTAATTGGGAAGCTATGCTGACGTGCTGTAATTCTAGGGTACACCAATGACGTCCCTACAAAGGCCCAAAAATGCTTCATTCGTTGAATTATTGAAGCCATCAACCCTAAGGAAAAGTGCTAGTGAGACACTGAAGCCTGAGCAAGAATAGACGGTGGGGCCCACTGCACCTCAAACTGGAGGGCCTAGCCAACTTCTAGGCACAAGGCCTAGTCAACAAAAAGAAGTAGGGCCCAGCACACAACCTACAGGCCAGCAAGACCAACCACCACCGCCGTTGTAGGACTATCAACTGTCAATGAGCCATCTCAGGGGCATCACTGAAATGGTCAGTTGGGTAAGTCGTGATGAAGCTAATCTCTTCAAGGTCATTGATGATGTCGTATGATGCATGGTCTCAATTGATCACACATGGGATGAGGTGTCTATCCAAACAGAAGGAGGGGAATCACACTGGTCACAACAAATCTCTGGAAACGTTGCATCTTTTCAAGTGCAATTACAAACTAGTGAAGGTGCCACAGTAGTGGTCATGTAGCACCAAGATGTAGTGAGAGCAGTAGAAGTGATCACAGACCACATCAAGGAATCATTTAATGTCCCTGTTGTGCCATCGGCAGATTTTACAAAAGCACGCAATACTCAAACTTTGGTTGGTCCCTCAATGACTCTTATGGATCATGAGGATGTTCTAGATTGGTTGCTACAGACATGATAAGTGATGATGTCCTTGTTTGAAATCTCTCAAGATGTCACAGCAACATAGTTAGACCTCATCTCCACAAAAGGGAAGCTGGTCATGGTAGAGGTCAAGACTAGGCATGCAGAGGAGGAGTTAGAAAGACTCCAAGAAAAGCTCATCACCCTGCAAGCTGCACAGCGAGATCCGTCCCAATTCATCCCTGTAGACCAGCTAGAATCCTTCCAGATAGAGCAGCTGAATAAATTGCTAGAAGAGAATAAAAGAGTGGTGGCTGAAAAAGAGAGGGCTGATTGGGATGCTTCCAAGGCACAAGCTCAAATGTATGCACATGCTAAAGCACTCAAGGCTTTACAAGAAGAAAATAAACGCCTTGCTACCGAAAAGCTCCAATTGACCACAGTAGAAAAACAAAAAAATGTTCTTGAAGAAAATTTTCAGTAATTATGAGAACAATTAATAAGGGTCAATCAGGATATGAATTGCTTGGCTAGAGAAAATTGAACCCTCTCAATGAAGGAGGTACACGCGATCCATCAAAAGACGATGATTGAAATAAGCATGTGGCAGAACGAGGCCAAGCGACATGAAAAACTTAAAGAACATTTCAGAGATTAGGTGGGGATGTACAAGCAAGTGATTAAGAAAGAAATCCATATGGCTAAAGCCCATATTAACACACTTAGTGCTCAAAACACTGATTGGGGGGCCATATTGGATACTTATGCCTTCGTCCACCAAGCTGAACTAAAAAGCTAGGACTTGCAAATACAATATCTCATGGAGTACATGGAGTTGATGAACCTGTGGTATGCCAACTTAGCCATGTTAACAACAGGACGCTTGAGAACAAAATTAGAGAAGCATGTAGCAACCACCTATGCTAAATATGAAACAAAATTTGCTAAACACAAGAAGACATTGAAGAAATTGGAAGTAGCAAATTCTGAATTAGAGGTGGTCAAGACCCGCTACCAAGGACAAAAGGATGTCGCAACAGATTTGGCTTGACGGCTCACAAACTACCAAAAATACAAAGATAAAGCTAAAGCCTATGAAGAGGAACGACGGTTGTTTGCAGCTTGGTATGTCAAGGCCAATTAAATGTTTCCGCAACTGTCATGCCCATGGGAGGTGCTGACTTTATCAAACATTGGAGCATCAACATGGATGGCACAGGATCTCCGAACCAAAGAAAAAAAGCTCCAAGCACTCCTTTAAAGACATCCATTTCCAAAGCTTTGAACACAAGATAAGGGGAAGAGACCTATGGAGGAGCCACCATCGCTAGGAACCGCATGAGTTCTAACAAATTTTGTTTTTTGTAAACTCTGTGTCTGTGTCCCAATTTTGTTTTGTTCAATTCCACACTACGGCATGAGTAATTCCTAGTTAGTTAATAATCCCATACCTATCCACTATGTAATCAATCGAACTTGTTCTCATTTTTTCTAACTCGAGGACGAGTTGTTATTCAGTCATGGGGGTATGATGAATTGTGTTTTGCCAAGCCTCGATATCGGATCCTTGACATTAGGTATGCGATATCGCAGCTTGGATAATAATATTGAATACATGATATCATGATTCTTGTGTAGGCCTATAAATACCATATTCGGGTGCACAGAAAAGAGGGAGTTGTTAAGTGTAAGTGTAGAGTCTTTTTTGTTAGTTTTCAATTCATTTTTCAGTTATTTCTCCAGTGCATGCTTGCAGTGCGATGATTGTAATTGTACGGAACCTTTATTCAAGTGTGATGTACTTGGACAAGCACATGATTAGCAATAAAGATCGAGATTACTCCATCATTGCAGCATTCACTTAGTTTTTAATTGTTTAATTGTCATTGTTATTTATTGTTTTCTTAGTTCATATTTCTTTACTGTCATTTACTATTCCTGTTGTTAAATGCAGAATGAGTATGACTTAACCACAAACATTGAAGTGTAACTACTTGGTAACCCAATAGCGTATTTAGGAGTGCTCAAGTAATGTGCACTTGGTAATTCCATAAGTAGTGTATGAGGTCCAAGATGCGTACAGATGATTAAGGACAAATGCTCATTGCACTTAGGCTAGCTTAGGCTTCATTTCCTATTGCTTATTAGTTTAATCAAGATTATTTTCCATTGTCTCTAGGAGTAGCCTAGTGTTAGAAATCATATCATACACCTCACTCTGGACTAAACCATACATGATAAGCGAATACTAGTCCAGGCGGGAAGACAACGAATTGCAATCAACATGTAACTATCTAGATACCACAACTAGTCCATCTGCGAAGTTCGATTGGATCGTGCATACACATTCGTATTCATATGGTTGAGTGTAGGGGTACCTAGCCACTCATCAATAAACTTTTCAAGTCCTCTTCTCATAGATTCAACATAATTATTAAAATCCATGATAGGAATATGCTTTCTTATTAGGAAATTTGTTGAAACATTAGGGACCATCACTTAGTGGGATGAGAAGATGCTTGTTTCTCAAGTTGTCGGACCTAGGTTTGAGCCTCAGCAAAGCCACTCGAAAAAGTTTAAGCTTTTGTTCATCTATCAACCCTTCCAAGACCTTGCCTTAATAGAATGAACATTGAACCTTTATATGATCCTTATCTATCCACTGCATCCCAAAGAATAAACCTTATTGATAAAATCATCTCAGCCAAACTAGTTTCTTGCATATATCTAATTTGTTTTGAGCATCATTCACAATGAGGTGTTGGCCTAGTTGTACAGGTCTTCGCCTAGTAACCTAGGTCATAGGTTTGATTCTACTGAGTAACACTAAGTTATATACTTCTTTAAATCTTGAGGTATATCTATGTTTCAATTATTTCAGCCGCCTCCAACACTATTATTGTTAAATTTATCTAGATATCTTTACTAATTGTATCACGAGTTATAAATTGAGGTATAATATAGCTCTGAGAACTAACTTATATTTAAAAAAAAATTATAGATTCACGTTGATTGACAAGAAACTTGCCGCCAGCATAATGTACAACCTGACAAAAAGGCATTGCCGAAAAGACACCCGGGGTGGAATTGGCGATCTCTAAATGCTGTACACGCGGGTCTCGCAATCGACTTTTAATATTTTCAATGCACAATTTAATATTATCAATGCACAATGCAGGGCATCACAAGGACCACTAAAGCACGCAAGCATGGACAGAAAACATATTATTTGAAAAACAACTGCGAATCATGTTTAAATTAAAGGAGTGGAGGCATCGTGCACAAATACATTCGCGTCTCCCAATAGAAATGTATTGACAGCGATCGATTAGCGAAATTATCCTATCCCACGGCCAACTAACTGGTTCAGAACAGGCAAAACTAAATAGAGTTGCCTCTTTTCTGCTTCTGGCTACTGGACTCGCCTGCGACGATTGCACAGAGCACAGGTGGTTCTCTGTGTTTGTCTGTCTGTGTCCGTCATTTTGCTTCTCATCGACGTCAGTGGCTCTGGTTCTGAACCTTCCCCAGATCTATATTTCTTCAGTATAATGACCAATTCAACGAGGAAATCCTCCATGCTCACATGAAATTTTAGTACATTGTTGCCACAGCATAGAACCAGGCAGCCAGCAAGCAAGCAACAACATTGAGTGTCGGCAAAAGGAATCCCAAGAACAGAGCCAACCATGCCGGCTGAATTGCTTAGCACTGATCCTGAGGAACTCGCTTTTCCCTGTGAGAGGCCTCAGACTTTTTATTTCTTTCAGTTTATGGTGTTCAGTTTCTGTTATTGGTGTCGTCTTTATGTTTATTCCAATTCTTTATGCTTGCTAATTGAATGACAGTTCTGGATGTGAAGTTGTTATACCCAACACGTCATTGCTGCATTTGGTTTCAACTTTCAAGTTTATTGGCCTTTCTTCCAAGGCTTGTAAATAGCATGATGGTTGCCTGAGCTCTGCTTTTCATGTTTTTAATCTGGGATTTAAAAATTAGTTACAGCTTTTTGGTTGTGGATTATCTTGGAATACTATAACCCAGACGGGAAAAGTTTGAAGAGCTAAAATAGATAGTTGTTTCCCAATTATAAATTGGAAGGTCAAAAGTTTTGGGGTCTGCTAAAACCCTACAGGGGAAAGATCAACTCTAGGGTTTTACGTATCATGGTTATCTTGATCTTACGACGTGATTCCATTCGACTTATCTTTTATGCTTCAGGCAGGATTTTAACCATACATTTTAGCCCAACATACTTTCTCATATTGCCGTTAAGTAAATTTTTTCAAACTTGTAATTTATGAAATTCATCATAATATGCCTGCCCTTCGAATGCGCTCTTTGAACAAAATGTCTATAAAATCAATTTTTCTCTTTGCAGTTGAACTGAAGAAGCAGATATCCCGTGGTCTGAGGCTTGATAATCTAACCCAGAATCATGTGGCTTTCAAGGTATACACGTTTCCATTTGTAATTCATGCTTTGCTTTAACATCCCCTTTTTTAGCGTTTGGTTAATAATTGTACCTGTAAGTTATTGTGTGTATTTATATTCTGTATTTTTTTCTCATTGTGCGAACACAGGAAAAATGATGACACGTATTTTGGCAGTTAGTAAATTAAGCACACTTGTACCACCAAATTTAGCATGAAATAGCTTGTACTTGTGCCAGCATCATAAGAAGAAATCAACATTTGATATAAACTATATAACCGAACAAATAGAACAAGTTAATTATCGAATTTATAAGTCTTTATTGATAATACGCTGGGCCATGAGCGGAAAGCAAGGATCATGTAAAGTAGATTTTTGAATTAAATGCAAACTGAAACTATCATTTTCTGATTGTATGGATTATATACCAGGAACATAGCAGGCAATTTTTTCCCATTTTTTGGATAAAAAGAGGGATCAGCTTTTATATTTATTTTGGTACAGAATCAGAGTATGTCCATGGTGTGTGCACTCTTATTGCTTTTACTCGTCATGTTCTGGCAGAAAGCAATTGGTGAGTTCAACTACCACACACGATGTATTCATCATGCTGTCCTTGTTAGACAAGTTCACCGTTGCTAAAAGTTGAGGGTTGTGCTTGGAACCAATTTCGTCCAATGCTAAAAATCCATCGTTATGCTGACCTACTTTGGATGCTTATGGGCATTTATCTTTTTCAACAGTTTTCTATGACCTTAAAATAGTGAAATTTGTTCAAAAAGTGAAATTGGTATTCATATGAGCAAAATTGACATTGCAAATAGTGAAGTTGCTATTTGAAACAACGAAATCAATTAATCAATGGAGAATCTTGTAGCAACTTTTTAATGAATGCTAAGTGAATGAAAAAGATAAATATTATAATAGCAATAAAATAAAAACCCAAAAAAAATAGTGGAAATGAATATTCAATATTTATTCTAAGCTAATCAAATTACATGAACAGGCAAGAGTGATTATATTTATAATTTGGAACAGATGCATAATGATCCACAAACCTGAATTTACATGAGTCTAAACCCAGATTGCTCCCCTCTGACTAATGAAAGCTTCTATTGCTAAAAGGTTCTTGTAACAACCAAGGAATTCTTCCAGTAACAAAAGCTCATGTTTTCTATGACAGTTTATTATGCTACTTAAAATTTAATCAAATTCTCTTTCTATTGTGTGCATTTAAACTTTTTTATAAAAATCTAATTTCTAAATATTACTTATTTCTACTTACATTTACTTTCACTAGTTAACTTTACTTTCATTCATACTTATATTAATCTTTTTTGTTTACTTGCATGCCGGCACTTATCTGGGTTTTTCTTTGGTCTTTGTTTTTTCCTTTGCAATATAGAGTCTGTTCGTAGCCATTGCTTACTTGCAACAAAATTAGCTGTTATACATTAAAAGTTAGTTTTTTTTTTAATTTTAAATAAAAAATCACCATAGTCATCATTTAGCCTTATCCTAACTACATGGGGTCAGTTATGTGAATTCTTTTCCAGCATTCACCTTTCCTAAGAGCCAAATAAACATTAGCGCCCAAATATTGGATACCTTCTTTATGCTTGCAAGCAAAATATGCTTAGATCAACCTCTTTGTTGTTTTCCTGCAACTTTAATAAAGCAACCTCTTCTAACAAGTGCATTCTTTGGTATTCTCAGGTCAACTTTTAAATAATATTTTTAAAATTTTTAAAAATCATTTTTTATCTTTAATTATTGAGAAATTAATTGGAGCTAATGATGAAACATCTTGAAAAAAACAAAATGCAAGTTATTGTACAGTAGAAAAGCTTATGCCTGAACATATATATATATATATCAGCCCCAGATCTATAGTGGCCAGGTCACCAAAAATAAGTTTTATGTCCAAGTATTCAAACACTGCAGTCTTTATTATTTTTGAGTATATCCAAACTTGAATGCAATATGGCTAATTGTTATTTTCCAATCAACATTTAAAAAAATTGAAATATTTCAGTAAATGGTTTTCCTGGTGATCGTTTTGCATCACCCTAACCTACCTTCTTCTACCTTAATAGGGATGAAAGCCTACTACAAGGCACCCTGGTGCTACCTGTGCACATGAGCTGTTTGCAGCCTCAATCTTTCACCGGAAACACCATTGCTCCATGCTTTCTCTCTCTCTCTCCAACACATACCAGTGACTAGCATACCAATGCATCTGATGATCTTTAAACTGCACCCATTAAAACTGATTGTAGGTTATTCTTTAAGAAAATTTGAGATCTGATAGATTGGTGCTTTTCTGGAGTCCAATTAATCCTTTCAAGTAAAATTTGATATCATATAGCAAACACATTGGCAGCTTGTCATAAACCTTTCACTTCATGTTTTTGTTTGTGAATACTCACTAATATTTGTTTACTGACGGCAAGTTATTGCTTTCTTCATTCAAATTTATCCGGCTTTTATGGATGCAGATATATGTTTTTTAAAACCTGCAATATTTGTGGTTTCAGTATGACGTTCTTTAGTTAATATGTGGGGTTTGAGTTAGTATAATTTGTTATCTCTATGGTATTTTATGCATGTATATTCCGAGAAAACTTTTTTTTTCTGAGAATTTTGCTTTTCTTTTCTTTCCTCTTTTTCAAAACTGTCACACTAATGATAGTTTTGTTATCATGATAGTTCAATGTTACCAATTATTATCTATTGTTTACTTTTTAGCAATGATTAAAACTTGGAAAAAATGTTAAAATGTATTATCTTCTTAATTGTTAACATTCTAGATATCGATGACATAAATAGAGATAACATACACATGCAGTGACAACAGGTGATGTATTGTGAAAATATAATGGCAAATAGTGCATACACATGCGTCATAACCATGAAAGTCTCAAGTATAAGAGATAAATACATCTTTATAACGCAATGCATTGAACTAGAGAGAACAAAAATCAACCATCTTAGTTCTAACTTTACCTCTGTGGAATTATGAGGATTAACAAAGGCATTAGATTAGAGGAAGGGGCTTTGGCTGAAGCTTTTCCCTTCCCTCTTTACTGAAAGTAGTGTGAGTCTTATGTTCCCATCTACTAGTAAGCCTGAAAACCTTAAGTGCATGTTCCTTTATTGAACATGCTTGAGATCTCATTCATCAGAATCAAAACTACATCAAACAAACTAGTTATGGACAAAAAATTCTATAAAACAAATCATGAAACAAGTGTGGTCTGATAGATCCAAGAGGGTCTTGGTGGATGTAAGTGAAAATTCAGTTTCAGTAAGTGATTTTGATTATGATTATGATTTAGGGCTACAACCATCTCATGATGCATGTATACTAGACATGGAAAATCCCATCAACCATGTGAAGAACCCTCATAAAAGGTTCTAAAATATGAAAATGCTTCAAACAAAAACGTTGATATTAATGAACGGAACCCACAAAGAAACTAAGAAATACAATATTAAAATGCAAAATATTTGCTTGCACAATTTTTAAGACATCTATCCAATAGACACTTCTCTCATTTTCATGAAAGACCACTCTTTTGATTGCACTGCCAAGGGTGGAAGTGGGAAGATATCTAAATTTATCATGTTTTGTCCATTCCTGAAGGGAAAGGTTTTAAATATGGTTGTGTTATGCTTCACACTCTGAAAAAGGGTGAAAGTGGTAGCTAACCGTGTGGAGCATGGGTGAATGATCTCAGTATCTGAAAATTTCCAAAATAAATAATGCATAATGTCATGGTTTGTAAATGAATTTGGTGAGGAATTGGGCAGCGGTCACAACCTACAAATAGCTTTCAACAGTAAAATCATGAGTTAGAATAAAAAATTCAAGATAGGTAATTCATTATCAAAAATAATCTGGAAACTCATAAGGCATGTTGGCCTTACCTTGTTAAACCAAGATAACTTTGTAATGTCTTCCATGGGAATGTTAGAGTTTGGTTTTATGTCTCATGGACAAATCTACTTAAAAATTTTAAGCCTTATCTAATTCATAGTTGTTTATTATGCATACAAATTCTTTAGTTACGTAAGGTCTTTAACTCATGAACTTCTTGTGTTTACTCTAGGATCTCTATGTGGATTTAGTATTTTGTAACCAGAAGTAATTATTAGTCTATAATCAATATGTAGATCTAACTAGCTTAGGTCTACAAAATACTCTCATCAGAATCTTTGGCTAATCCCTACTTTAGCAATCCTCATCCTTAAATTTTAGCTAATTCGTACTTTAGCAATCCTCATCCTTAACTTTGGTTTTTCCTTATTTTGATGTAGTTATAATTTTTGACTGTTACAGTTTGTACACTAAGCTAGAATGCTTCTAACATCATTGTAACATTTAAGTTTTCTACGACGTGTTTGAAATTTCATCATTGGTTGGTCTTATGCAAGACTGGTATTCGCTTTTTTCTTGTAGCTAAGCCCTCTTACACCAAACCTCATCACTCATGGTCTTATGCAAGACTGTGATTCACTTTATTCTTGTAGCGAAGCCTTCTTAGACCAAACCTAATCACTCAATAGGTTTCTTGTCTATATTTTCATATTCATTGAACTTCTCTTCTTCATGTTACTCAGCTTGAACTTTGCCTACTTAGGCTTCACCTTCATATGTTCCTTTTGGTTGATGGGTGATTCACCGTACTTTCTTAAATCTCATCTCATGTGCTCTTGTTCCATTTGGATATCAGGCATCTTTGATTTGTAGGTTTGCAAGTGTTTGCTTACAACTACATTTTGAACTTCATGAAGTGTTAACCAATGTCTTACAAACTTGTATTGGTGGCTTCTGACTTAGGTTGTTTTCATGGGTCCATTTGGATCTTCTAAGGTGGTTTCAAGGCTTCTCAGCATTTGGTATTGCTACCTTCTTTTTCATTTCTTGTGGTAGACTATTTTAAGCTTATGACTTCTACTTCTTGTCACTTTATCTGCTTTCTTGTGCTTGTACACACTTTGGCTGTTGTCTATACTTTCTTAATGTATATCTCTTAATTCTTTTGCTAAATTACAGATATTTGTCCTTTTGCAACCATCATAACTCCCTACGAATCATCGTAACTCTTGAACATATCCATAGTAGACATTCGTTGAGAAAGCAGTGAGTATACATCGTCTTATGAACATATTCTAACAATTATAAAAATTTAACAATCAATGATCATCATAAAAAATGTAATTCTAAAGTAGGATTAAGGTAGAAAATTATTGAAATATTTTAAATTATTGAAAATTATTAAAAATAGGAAGCTTGAAACCCATAGGGCCACAAGCATGGACATTATCAAACATGGTATGGACATCAGAAAACTTGAAAAGATGCAGTGGAATGAAATGTTGGCACTATGTCCCAAGAACAGGTTCCTATGCTTTCTGTAATTGCTTCTCATTCCACTTTGTGGGATGCAATGCTTGCTCCTTGGAAGAAGTAGGAGGCTGAGAAGTTATGCCTGTAAATATGTTCACGATGTCTGCAGCTAGAAGATAAAATGTCAAGGTAGGAGAAATGGAATCAGAGGTTTGACTTGAACTTCCTCCTTTCGCATGATCATACTCATCCAAGGTTCAAGATCGAACCCTTGTTAGAGAAGTGCACATTGTTCTGTAGGCTTCTGAATTTTCATCTTCTCCAATAGCATACTTCATCAGTAAATCTTCAACAGTCTTTCTTTTGGAGAGCAATGAGGATCTCTTCTTGCACCTCCGGTAAAACTAGATAGATGCCATTTCATTCAATACACTACCAGTTAAAAGTTTTTGAAAAAAATGCGGAGTGTTACGTTCTTTTTCATAATTCAAAGAAAAAGTATTACAAATTTTTAAAAATCTATGCATATCTTAGACAAAGAATCACTTCATGTAAAGAACATTACGAATTTGGAATTTTAGAACATGTCTAAACATGTATATTGACAAGGGTTATGTAAATAGCTACAGAAAAACCACATTGTAACATTGTATAGCTATAGCTATAGCAATGTGAATAATGCATTATGTGACATTGTAATTCAATAATTTTGGTGGCCAGAGCCAATTACCAGCCTTGTGCAAGAGAGCCTTTTTCGGTCATGGAAAAATAATTTTATCGTCGTAACAGTGAGGGAGAGCTTTCCTGGTTATATTTTTTTTCTCTCATCCTAATAGCTAAGGAGCTTTATTGTGGAGAGGCCAACTAGGCCTGGACTTTGCTACGGTAAATTAATAAATATTGTCATAATGCTGAACATTTTCAGGGAAATTATTATGTTGGCTGTTGAGAGACTAATTACTTTGTTACCTGGACTTTGTCCAAAGAATTAAATAATTTTTGGCATAAAACTGAGTGAAGAGATGAACTTTTTCACAAGAATTATCATTGAATAATGTACATTAGTTTTAATTATTTATTTTTTCAATGTGAAAATCAGTTCTCAGGGAGATTTTATTAATTTTAAAAATATAAAAGATTCTCTTGGCCAAATAATAGATATATATCATAAATGCATAGCTAAATTAGTGCAAATCATTCATGTAATGTAAACAATGGCCTTCCTATATGTGACAGACAATAAACAAGAGTGGTCCAAGCTAGAACTAAATCCCCCTGGATAGCACTTCACGTGTGTAGCAAAGATAGAACAAAATTGTTCAGTGGGGCACATGAGAGCCAAAACACAGCAGAAATATAGGGGATCACAAGACAGTCCAAGTAATGTGATCTTTTTCTTTTTCTCTTTTTCTGTTGCCGAAAAAATGCAGATAACAGTTTTAGGAGAAAAGACAAACCAATCATGATGCTGAGATTATCACAGTTGCCAAGAAATGCTAGAAAACACATGCTAGAAGACACAGCATAGAAAAACATAGTTGCAAAGTCAAGTTGCGATGTTGAGCCTTCTCAATTATTTTGTCCTCACATATAAGAAAGAGCACACATTGGGTTTTTAATTTAACTTTCATGTCGCTTCATATGGAATTCTGTTTGTTATTTTTTAAAATAATTTTTCTTTGTTCACGATTTTAAAAAAATTGTTTTAGCAGCAGTTAATTGCAATGAAATGGTTAAAAAAAGGCCGAACCAGTTTGGCTTGGCTGGTTATTGTAGATTAATCACTGAATTGGAGACTAATCACCAGTTTATTAGTCAAAGTTTCTCATCCTTTAAAATGTGGCAATAACGGTCTTCCATCCCTTGGGACTCTATATTTGGGGCTTTATAATTGTTCACTGCCCTGAGTTTGTGATATAGAGCTTAGAATTGCTTGGAATGTTGTTTAGGATAATGTGTTGCAAGTTTCATAGTTTTGATCTTAATCAAGAGGGCTGGCTATTATCATCTTTGTGTCTTTAGCCCATCTATGATGGGCAGAAATAATTTGAGTATAATATACACAAAACTAGTATTAGAATCCTATCATAATCTTGGTGCACTTGTTCCATCTATGCTGGGCTGACAGATAAGGGGCTGATTCCTCAGCCCTTATAATATCACAACTCCTCACTTTCAAAGTACAATTATAATGAAGAAAGAAAGAACACAAAGAATTTAAGAACTTGTGCTTCAATTATGCCTCAAAAAAAGATGGATTACATCACAAGGATGAGCAAGGCTTAATCCTACACTCCCAAGGACTAGAGACATACATCAATCCCCAAAATCCCAAACATACACATACCACAATGACTTACACAACTCAAGCGAACTCAAGCGAACTATGGCTCACAAGCCTCGCCATGAGACTCTCTTCCAATAGAGACACATAAGGAGCAACGAGAGACTATCTTGGCCTCTCTTCACTCTCCCTTACTTTGGAGCTTCCTCTTGCCCCTTCTCTTCACTCTCCCTTACTTTGGAGCTTCCTCTTGCCCCTTCTCTGGAGCTTCCCTTTTGCTCACTCAATGTTGCACCCTAACTCTCTTTTTATAGCCTTTTTGGATAACTCTTTAGCTGCCATTATGTTTTTTCGGTTTCCTTGGTACTTGGATTCAAATTGCCAAGATGTCTTGGAAGGGCTTGAGCATCTCACTAGAGGGCTCAAAATGCATAGTCAAGACATGTTGACTATAGATGTCTTTGCATCCCAAATGTTTCCATTGTGAAGTATTCCAACTTTGTCTAGATGTCTTTAGGCTTTGAGACATCCCAACAACAATCCTCCCCAACTTTTGAGCAGCATCCAACATTCAATCTTTGAGCCTTCTTTGACTCTAACATCAACTCGAAATGCCCGAATCAAGGCCATTTCATACCTACACATAGAGACACTTAGACATTGACTCAAACATTCAAAACATAGGGGATGGTAATGGTCAATGTCCTAATCATCTCCCTTCTCCTTCAAAAGACTCTTGACTTACACACATTTATGAAAAGCTCGAAAACCAAAATAAGCTATTCTCTTGAAAGAAATAGATGAATACCAACAATTTTTGGCAAATGCCCCATCATTTATGCCAACAACACACATACGTGCACCACACCGCTAATGGAATGGCTGGAGCTCACAACATCTTGTCTTCACCATCCAATACAAACATGCATCACATACATTAGCTCAATTTTGTGTGCACACATACACCAATGAAGAATGACTTACAACAAAGGAAAAATGTCTTAGTTTTTGCCCTCAAAGGCTTCACCATGCTTCCATATTGAGAGCATCAAATCCCATATGTCTTCTTCATGACTTGTAACAAATAAAGAACAAAAAAATGCAAACTCAAAACTTAAAAAAAAAGTTACCCTCAAGATATATAGTCAAATTCTCAAGATATATAGTCAAATTAGAACTTTATAACTTAGTATTACACACTAGATTTGAACCCATAACGTGGAGCTTTCAAAATCAAAGTCTCACCACTAAGCTAACACCTCATTATTGCATTTGCAAAGAATGTTTCAAAGGCAAGTTATAATAATAAAGTTCTATTTAACTTTATCTTAAGCTTTAGCATAATCAAGCTTAAAATACAATGTTTTAATGAGTCTTTAGCCCATTGTATATCTTCCATGCAACAATGATATTGTTAGAATGCACCTAACTTGAACAAATCCGGTTTCCTCTGGTCCAAGTAAAAAAGAAATGATTATCCTTAATTTGCAATTGAGAAACTTGGCAAATATATATATATATATATACACACTGTGTTAGCCGAATAATTAGGAAGAAATCTGACAATTCCTTTGTTAAGGTCTTTATCAAGTGAATGATGAGTAATTGCTTCTTCGTGGACCTGTAGAATAAATATTTTAACAAGATTCAATTGATTCTTGACAAATTTTATAGGAATTCCATGAAAACTGGGAGCTTTGTCGTTGATCATACTAAATATAACACTTTTAATTTCTGCTAGGGAGATATCTTGGTAAGGATACAACTAGGGCCACTCAAAATCATGTGGGATAAAATGTTAAAGTTATAGAGATATTGTGCAAAAATCTCTTCAATTTATTGAAAGTGTTTTTGCAAGGTACTAATTAATTTCATCATCATCATCATCATCATCCTAGCCTTATTTCAATTACATGGGGTTGGCTATATGAGTTCTTTTACACTGTTTGCTTCTATTGACAACCAAATAAGCATTAATATCTAAATCCTGGATATCTTTTTTCATGCATGCAAACCATGCATGTTTTGGTCTATCACTGTGTTGGTTTCCCTCAACCTTAATAAAATGACCTCTTCTAATAGGAACATTCTTTGGTCTTCTTAAAACATGACCAAACTATCCAAGACATTTTTTTAAATCTAATCATGCATAGTAGCTACTTTCGAACTTCCCCTAATAAAAGAGTTGTTGATTTGATTGTTCCTAGTCACAACTAACATCCACCTTAGTTTACGCATCTCTGCCACATGCATGTGTTGTGCCTGATGTTTTTTGATAGGCTAGCATTCCGCACTATAAAGGATCACAAGTTTGATAGTGGTTTTGTAGAACTTACCCTTTAGCATAGTAGGGATTCTTCTATCACAAAGCACACCCCTAGTTTCCTCCATCTTGCTCCAATTCTGTTTGTTACATCATTGTTAATCTTATCATTAGCTTAAACCAGGGACCCCTAAGTATCTAAATTGTTTACATTGAGGAACTTCTTAGTTTTGATTTCTAAACCTTGTTTCTTTATTAATAGCTTCTCCACTAAAAGTGCACTTCATGTATTCTGTTTTACTTCTATTGATCCTCAACCATTTTGACTCTACGGTGTTTCTTTAAGTCTCTATTTTCATAGCCAAGTTGTCCTTAGATTCATCTATCAAAACAGTATCATCAACCAAGAGCATACACCAAGGGATATCATCATGAATATTTTTGGTTAGCTCATCTAGAATAATGGTAAACAAATAAGAGCTTAGAGAAGAGCTTTGATTTTACCCAATTTTCATAAGAAAGTTTGAAGTCTCTCCACATATAGTGTGAACTTGAGTAGTTACTTCATCGTACATGTCTTGAATAGCCTTTATGTACCCAACAGGTATATCTTTCCTCTTTAATGCTCATCGAATAATATCTTAGAGAACTTTATCATATGTTTTCTCTAAGTTAATGAGAATTATATGTAGATTCCTTCTCTCACACTTGAATTTCTCCATGAACTGTCTCAGCAAGAAGATAGCTTCTATGGTAGATCCTCCATGCATAAAACCAAATTGATTCTTCGAAATAGTTGATTCTTGCCTTAGGCATTATTCTACAACCTTTTCTCATAACTTCATGGTATGGCTCATAAGCTTGATGCTTCTATAATTCCCACAATATAGGATATTTCCTATGTTCTTGTATATGGGTGCTATAGTGCTTCTTCTCCAATCATTTGACATTTTTCCTCCTTAACCAAGTAATCCGTATATGTTTCATAGACTTGCATATAGGGATATCATTAGGTTTCATCACTTTATCATTCTTCATCTTCATTAGAGCTTTCTTTACTTCAAAGGTGAAAATACAAATTGTCATCGCTATGTTTGATTTTATGTCTTCAACTTCATCTTTAAGGAATTCTTTATTAAGTAGCCCCTGAAAATATATCCTCCATTACTCCAAGGTTTCCTTGTCTAAGAACAAAGTCCTTTCATTGTTAGACTTGATGCATCTAATAAGGTCAAAGCCTTTGCACTTCTTGTTTGAGCCTTGGCTATTTTGTAAATCGACTTCTCCTCCTCCTTAGTTCCTAGCTTCTTATAAAGGAATCAACAATGTTGAGTTTAGCCTTAATCACTTTCTTCTTTACCACATACTTCACTACCTTGTATCGTTCAAAGTTATTCCATCTCCTACTCTATTGACACTCCTTGAAATACTTTTTATCTTGAATTTTTCATTGCAGTTCATTATTCCACCACCATGTCTCTTTTTGAATGTATTCCCTTTTGAAACCCCAAGAATGCACTTCCCTATAGTCTTGATACAACTTCTCATCTGATTCTAACTATCATTCACATTAAAGTTTAAATCCCAAGGTCCTTCTGTGAGCAATCTGTCCTTAAAAACTGATATTTTATTCCTTTAAATTCTACCAATTTATACATGGTGCACCCTTCTTAAAGTTTTTGTTGATACCATTCCTCAAAGCCAAAATTGTCACCATAAGTCTCTGTTGGGTTATAAGACATTATCTTAAAATGACTTTGCAATTCTTACATGTTCTCCAATCTCTCTTCTTCACTAACATGTAGTCTATTTGGGGTGAGTTGCATCCACTCATAAAGGTCATGAAGTGTTCAGCTCTTTCTTATTAGGTATCAGCTAATGCAAGATCATATGTTAGTGCAAACTCAAGAATAGACTCTCCAATCTCATTTCTCTCTCCAAAGTCATACCCTCCATGCACACTCATAAACTATTCTAGTCACTTTCACACTTCTATTAAAATCTCTTCCAATAAGAATTGTTAATGCTCTCGTATTTGTGGTCGAAGTCCATCCAAAGCATCTCATAAGGTCCTCTTAACATTATCTTCCAAACCAACCAAAGGAGCATAGACACTTAGGATGTTAATAATTTTCTTTTCCAAGACACTCTTATTGCTCATAATTCTCCCCATAAGTAACTTCTACCACCTTATCTTTCATTTGTTGATCTACCTCTACCCTTACTCTATTTCAAAGGTTGTCTCTCCCTCCACAGTAAAAGAGCTTAAATTCTTCACCAATGTCCTTTGCTTTTTCTCCCTTTCACTTAGTTTCTTGTAAGCAGGCAATATTGACTCTTCTTCTCTTCATCAAATCCATAATTTCTTTGATCTTCCTTGTCAATAAGCCTATGTTCCACATAGCCAATCTCAAATGTTGATGTCTCTCATAGGTCTATTATTGGACTAGCTTCTTTACTTACACATGTCCATGATGCAGGAACCCTTGCATATTTGACAAAATAACTAGGTTTCATTTTCGCACACAACTTCTATGGAACACCCTGGCAATCCCTTGCTCATTTCTCAAAGCACTAGGTTCCTTTGCTGCTGCACATTACATCTAAGGAACAACGAATGTGCTGAAAAGAACTCCTCCATAAGAAATGATAAGTGTTTTATAGCCAGCTGCAAATTTGAAACTGATCTTCTTCCTTTACTTGGGCATGGGACCCCATGGTAGAGTTAAGGTAATAATTAAGTTGAACAAGGTTAAGAGAGGGAACATGATTCTTAGCCTTTAAAAATTTGAAAAGTTCTTTCCAAGTTTATCCTTCAATTTTAAGCCAATAGAGCTGAATATTGATCGGAGGACTTCTTGCATTGTGTACATCATCTAATTTATATTTTGCTAAGTGTATACTAGTTCTTGGAGATTGGTATCCAAAGGGTTATGTTTGGACATCATTATTTAATTCTTGATTGACTCCGAGGGATTTCTTCTTCATTTTCTCTTATGCTTTGTGCAAATTATTTTTCATACGATGTAGAAAAGTTCTTCACATGAAGTGTAGCACACAACAACTAATTTGTCCATTTGGTGTTGCAAAGGAAGCTAGATTCGGCATCCACAAGGATGTTTAAGAAAAAAGAGGCATGAGTGATACAGCTTATAGCCGATGACATCTGACATACAGAGTGATTGACATAGGAAAGTGATTTGAAAGGGAAGCATCAATGTGGACTTCAGCATCACCATTGCGATGCTAAACTGAGAGATTTGAATGAGAAAAATGAAAAGCCTTTTAAGTATGTCATTGCTACCTCTACAGTATTTAGACCAGGCAAACCTCTTGTTACTATCATTATTAGTTTACAGGAAAACTTGGTGTTTTAGATTGAAAGAAACAGGTTTCTTATGATCAGAAAGTTGGAGAACAGTCAAAGGAAATTTCAATCATATTAAAATCACCACCAAATAACCAAGAAATCTTGGACAAATTTTAGGTAAGAAGTCTCCAAACAATGATTCTATTAGAGGGAGAATTTGAAGAATAAATATCACAAATATCAAAAGGAGTGGGTACACCTTGAAATGGCCCAAACAATCCTACCGGAATTATCTATACCATGAAAATATTTTTGTAGACTAGGAATAGTCAATAGCTGGTGGTGCACAATTTAAATCACTCACACGATTTGTGGTTGACACCAGAAAATTGTGATGATTCTGTAACCAGCAGTAAGAAAATCAAAATTGGAAATTTTGGAAACGGGAAATTGGAATCTTAATTATGTCCAAAGATCCTAGGAAAATTTTAAGTACTAAGTGTGAAGGAAATCACTAGCGTTTTGGTGTTGGAGTTGAACAATGGAACTTGAACATACCATGATAGAACTAACATTGAGTTGGGAGAGAGGGCGCCTACCTTTGGATTCAAATCATTGACAATATGTAGATCATGATCCATATCTTGACTAATTGCTAAAAAATTGGTTCTAGTAGAAACAAAATTGTGCATATGTTACCTACCAGCAAATTCTGGATTCTCATAACATTCTTTTGTGATCATACACAAGTTGAAAACCCTCCTTATCCAATTTTGGGCCTTTCATAAACTTGAGAGAATTGTTCTTTCTACCATCACTTTTAAATAGTTTTCTTGGATTTGGGCTTGGCTTGGGCTCTTTGAAAAGGCAAAGATCTTGATTAGCTTGAAATTTAAAAGGTTCAAGGTTGTTAGGAAATAAATGTGAAAAACACAAAGTCAATAGGAATGTAATTAAACTCAATGTTGAACTTATGAAAGGTAACATTTATTGACATAGGTATTAAATAATGGAAGAGAATGTTCACCATAGATATAACAAACTTTCTAAGATGTGTTTTTCTATTAATGAACTTATTTATATAACTAATATTTAGTAGTTTAGTATAACCCTTCTTAATAATAATTAACACTTAATTTCAAATAAATATATAACTAATGTAGGTAATCTTGGTTAACAATTTCTCCATATTATTACTCTTTCCTTTTGTCATCTATGTTTACACAAAGAGATTCAACTTTTTCTAGGAAATTTATATCTATGTAGGAAACATCATGTCTCTTTAAACCAATGATTTTTTACGTGGCGCTTAAGCGCTGATATGGCGATTAATTGCTGGTTGGACTTAGATGACAGCCTGGTTTGACTCGTGTTTCAAATCTTTCTGATTTTTGCTGATTAATCACTTAAACCCGAGAAGATTCTGATTAATCCGCAATTCAAATTAAATTTAAAATAAATATTATATAAGTCACAAACTTATACTTTGAAAAAAAAAAACAACAAAACAAAGGAAAAAACCTTAATAAAATCTGGCACCAAACTGAAAACACCTATTATGTCTTACCAACTTGCTAAAACATTTTACATTTAGTATGTTTGCCTTCTTCCCATTCCATCTATTTTGCCAGACTTGATTGTTGAAATTGCAAATCATAGTTTTAGATTGTAATTGTGTTGAAATTGCAAATTATAGTTTTTAATTGTAATTGTATTGCAACTTGCATTATAGGTTTTAAGGCTTATTAATAAATTGGAAGCTGGGACTTCTACTCTTTCTAAAAGAATAAAAAGGAAAAAGACTTTAGCAGAAGCAATTTTCTCTTAATAAAAAACATCTAATGCTTTAAATTAAAAGCATTGATATATTTTAATGTATTTTAAAAATGCATCGAGTTTTTTTTGCTGAGTCATCTGAGTCATGGAGTTTTTTTGAGTCAATTTTGACGTTGAGATGAAAATTTTCTGAATTTTTAATCATTGCTTTAAACAAATACAATTTTTCTTAATTAATGTTAGTCACCATCACTCATTGCAATTCCTAATGATATCATTATGGTGATTCTGCTCCAAACTTTACAATGAATCACAAATTGATATTTTTAAAGCAATGGTAACCTTCTAACAATATACAACCTTAATAGATGTTTCCTTGGTTCAGACCAAATCTAGCAACCTCTTGTTTTCAATATGACTGTAGGCTCATCTTCTTAAGTTGATGAGGACATCACTTAGCCCATTGTGTCAATCCTCAACTGTTTATGTGTTTCATACTTGTGTGTGTGTTTCTTGTGCTTTGTCTTGTTTTGGCATATTTGAATGTGTTCCAGTTGTATGGGACTTCAGCCTAGACGTTTTGTTTTGGGGATCGTTCAGGGAAGACGTTTACATAACTAAAAAGATGTCTTACTCTGAGAAAAGATGTCGTCTTTGACTAAGAGATGTCTTTTGTGAAAGCTGCTGTTCTCAGACAAGACAGTCTACTATGCCAAATGATGTCTTCTACATAGTAAAGGATGTCTACTCTGCGACTCAGCTGAACTCGGAAAAGGCATCTACTCTTACCTAAAGATGTCTTGTTTGATGATAAGATGTTTTATGGCAAATTCTAATGGGTGCATCTTTGCAATTTAACACCAAAGGGAATATGAAAGGAAAAAGTATAAATAGGCATCAAAGTCGTGAGTTGGGGGAAGAGAGAGTGTAAGGGTGAAGAGTGAGTGTGAGAAGAGAGTTGAGAGGCTAATTATCTAGTCATCCTTCTTGAGAGACTTGTGAGTCCTCCTTGAGTGTTTTGAGTGGATTGCTTTGCTTTGAGTGCAGAGTGAGGGTTTGATTAGATTACTTGTCTATTCTTGGAAGTTGTATGTTTTATTTGTGCTTGTACTTGTTTTTCCTTGAGCAAGAATAAAGTTTTCTCTTTTCTTTCTTGTTCAAGTTTGGCTTGTTTTTGGTTTGAGAGAGCTTGGATTGTGGAATCCAAGGGAGCTCCTCATTAGATTGGTATTAGAGCATTGGCTTTGAAGACAATTCAATCCAAGTGGAGAATCCTTGCCTCAATTGCAAGGAATCACTTTCATTTTCTCAAGTTTGGTTTGATTTCTTAATTGTTGTCTTTCCACACACCTTAGGATTTGGAAAAGTTTCTTTGATCCATAAGTTGGTCATATTATCCTTAAATATTTGGAAAGTAATTGTAGAATTGGATATCCATTGGCTTGTAGTAGCTAGGGTTTGAACAATTTGAGATCATTTCCACTAAGGTTCTAGTGATCCTTGTTTTTTTACCTTGAATTCTCTTGATATTTCACATCTCTTTGTAGATTTTTGTGGAATTTACCTTTTTAGGTAATTTTTATCATGGCTCCAAAGAAGAAGACAATTCAAGCTTTGACAAAAGCCATGGAAGACATGAGAAGTACTCTCAAGCTCATTGTTGAGAAACTTGAAAAACTAGAAGAAAATAAAGGACATGTGTCTTCTCCAAAGGCATCTAGGCAACAGAACAACTCAAATGATTCTTCACTTAAGGCTGCTTTGCCTCTTTGTGAAGATGATCTTCCTTTTGAGAATGAAGACTTTGGAAAAGATGAAAAGCAAGATGATGAATGTCTTCATGCTCTAAGTGTTGAGAACAAGTCTTAGGGGTTCATCTTTCCAAGGGAAGAAGGAACTTTCTTCAAGACCTCAAAGGAAGCAAGGTGAAGGAATTGAGCTGGAGCTTTCAAACATGCTTCAAGAATGTCTTAAGTTGAAGTTAAATGCTTCAATGGTATGGAAGGTACTAAATCCTTTTTCTCTTGTCTTAAGATGATCAACAAATATTTTGAGCTTGAAAATGTAAAAGGCTATCAAAAAGTGTCATATGCTGAGACAAGGCTTGAAATTATGGCACTTGTATGGTGGGAGAAAGAAAGCCATTCTTATGTGGTGAATAATGGCACTCCTTTCAAAGATTGGTCTCTTATGCAATTCATGTCTTTCATCATAGACAAGGGGCTATGCAAAGGCTGAAATATATGAGACAAGGAGATAAAAGTTTAAAGTTATAGTACATGGAATTTTGCAAAGCTTTTCAATAAGTTAAGGTACATTATAATGAATGTGAGCAGGATTCTAACTTCCAAGGTGGATTAAAGAAGAAATTCCAATAAGACCTTACCTTTTATGAACCTCTAACCTTGGATGATGCTTTTGATTTAGCTTGTCAGGCTAAAATGAAAATTCAAGGCTTCAACAAAGGTCCCAAGGTTTTCAAAGGCAAAGACTTCAAAGCTTCTAAGGCAGATAAAGGAGTAAAGAAGAAAGGTAATGCCAAGGATAATTCACATGAGAAGCAAGAGAAGATTAAGGAAGGCCAAGATTCTAAGAAAAACACTTCCAAGAGAGGGAAAAGTCAAGGAAATGACAATGTTTCCAAGGTACAATTCTTTAATTGTGGAGAGTTGGGACATAAGCAATGGGAATGCAAGAAACTGAAGTTTTCAAAGGGCAAGGAACCTTAGACTTTGCAGAAAGGGGAGTCTTCAAATGAAGGTAATCCTAATGCTTCTTTAATTGAAGATATTACTGAAATTAATTCATTTATGGGAAATGTCAATGCTAGTGAAGATCCTTTAAGGAAAATGCTCTTTAGAATTGGGGCTAGATGTCTCTCTAGTGGCAAATGGCTTTACATGTTGATAGATGGAGGTGCTTAAGAAAATGTTATTCCCTACAAGGCTATTGATAGACTTGGATTGAAGCAAATTCCTCATCCTAAGCCCTACAAAGTGTATTGGCTCTCTAGAGATCATTTCTAAGAGGTAAGGGAAAGGTGCATTTTATCTTTTAAGATTAGCTCTTTCAAAGATTAAGTGCAATGTGACATACCTCCTAGAGATAGTGTTGATATCATATTTGGTAGACCTTGGAACTATGATAACAAGGCTACTATGATGGAGCTAGGAATATTTGGTCAGTTCTTAGGAAAGATGGAATTCATCAATTGATTCCAATGACATTACAACAATGCAAGGATAATGAATGTATTAATGCTTCATTGATTTTTTCTTATTGAGAGGGAATATCTCAAGGAACATGGTCATGGCTGTCATTGTTTTTACAATTGCAACAAGTGGAGAGGAGCCACAAATTGAACTTCCTCCAGCTATGCAACTTTTGGCATTGGAATTTGCTGATGTCTTTAAAGGAAAATTGGAAGGGCTTCCTCCAATGAGATCCATCCAATATCAGATTGACTTCATGCCTAGACCTACTATTCCAAATCAGAGGGCTTATCATATGACTCTACATTAGAGAGAGGAGTCACACAAGCAAACGAGCTACTCTCCAATGGCTTTATTAAAGAATCCATTTCTCCTTGTGCTATTCCATTTGTACTTGTTCCTAGGAAGGATACATACGAGATGATAATGTGTATTGATTCTAGAGCTGTTAATAGAATGACTACTAAGTATAGATTTCCTATTCCAAGGATGGATGATATTATTGATGTTTTGACTAATGCTGAAATTTTTTCAAAGATTGATTTGAAAAGTGGATATCATCAAATTAGAATTAGATCCTGAGATGAATGAAAAATGGCATTCAAAACATTTGATGGATTGTATAAGTGGTTAGTCATGCCTTTTGGGCTAACCAATGCTCCAACCACATTTACGAGGCTTATGCATGATGTTCTAAGAGATTTTATTGGTAAATGTTGCATTGTTTTCTTTAATGATATTCTTGTTTACAACTCTAACAAAGAGGAGCATGTACAACATTTGAGATTAGTATGCTCAAAGTTGCATGAGGCTAAATTGGTGATTAATGCCAAGAGATGTCATTTTATGAAGAAGGAAATTGTCTACTTAGGTCATGTTATCTCCAAGAACCACATCAAGATGGAGCCAAGCAAGATAAGGTAATCAAGGAATGACCATCACCTAAAGATGTGGGAGAGGTGAGATTTTCTCTTAGTTTGGCTAGTTTCTATAGGAGGTTTATTAGAAGTTTCAGCTCTGTTGCATGACCTGTGTTATCCTGTTTGAAGAAGAATTCAGCTTTTGTCTGGGATGATGCAAAAGAGAGTTCTTTTCAAACATTAATGGAGAAGATTTGTAGTACTCTAGTTTTGACAATTTCAAACTTTTCCAAGTTATTTGAAGTGGAGGTGGATGCAAGTGGACTTGCTATTGAAGGTGTGCTTTCTCAAAAGGGTAATCCAATTGCATTCTTTTCTGAAAAGTTGAATGAATTTAGACAAAAATATAGTGTATATGAGAAGGAATTTTATGCTATACTTCCAAGTTATCAAGCATTGGAGACATTACTTGCTAGGATCAAAATTTCTTTTGTTTACTAATCATAGAGCACTACAATTCTTGAATTCTCAAAAGAAATTTAGTACTAAGCATATGAAATAGGTAGAGCAATTACAAGAATTTCATATTATTTTGAAACATAGAAGTGGTAAGTCAAATGTTGTGGCTGATGCTTTGTCTAGAGTTCATATTGTTCATTCTAGTGTGGAAGTCAAAGGTTTTGAATCTTCTGCTTCGTTGTATCCTAATAATACTGATTTTGGTGAAATTTGAAAAGAATTAAATTCTTTATTTCTAGGAAGGGTTGACAAATGGAAAGCATATTATGTTAAGAATGATATTTTGCTTAGAGGTGGCAAAGTTTGTGTTCCAAATGTGACTTTTGGTTCACGCTAATTGAAGAAAAACATCAAAGTGACATGGCTGTACATATGAGCAAAACAAAGACATTGGAATTGGTGAGCAAAAATAATGTTCAGCCAGGTATGTATAGAGATGTGGTTAAATTTGAGAAACAATTCTATGTTTGCTAGAAGTAGAAAGGTGGGAAAGGTATCACTGGTCATTACTTGCCTTTGGTAATCCCAAATGCTCCTTGGGAAAGTGTTTCTTTGGACTTAAATAAGATTTGGTCATGCTCCTTGGTAAAGTGTTTCTTTGGACTTAGGCAAGATTTGGTCATGATTCCATAATTGTTGTTGTGGATAGATTTACTAAGATGGCTCACTTTATTTCATGCAATAGAAGTAGTGAGGCTTCACATGTTGCTCTTCTATTCTTTTAGTATGCTGTAAGATTGCATTGCATTCCTTTTAATATTGTGAGTGATAGGGATGTCAAATTCACTAGTCACTTTTGGAGGTTTGGATATTGCTTGTAACCAAATTTTCATTCTCCACAACCTATCATCCTCAAATCAATGGGCAAACTGAAGTGGTTAATAGATCTTTGTTAAAGATATTAAGATGCTTGTGTGAGGCTTAGCCTGAAAGATGGTAGGATATGTTAGCCCTTGTTGAGTTCTCATACAACAATGCTTTTCACACCAGCATTGGCAAGAGTCTTTTTGGGGAAAATTATGGTTTCTCACCAAAAATGGTTGATGAGCTAAGGAATTTAAATATTGTGCCCCTGTGAGCTCTGATTTTGTTGAGCAAATGAAGGAATTGCATCAACAAGTCAAGTATCACTTGGAGAAGAAGACAAAGGATGTGTCTCCCAAGGCCAATGAGGACAAGAGGACAATTGAATTCAAAATTGGTGATAATGTTTGAATCTATTTGAGAAAGGAAAGACAAAAGAATGTGCTCTCCTACAAGCTTAAGTCAAGGAGAATTGGTCCATTTAAAATTAGGGCCAAGATCACTCTAAATGCTTATGAGATTGATGTACATGACTTTCCTATTTCTTATATGTTTAATGTTTCAGATTTGAGCACATATCTTGGCAATGTTGTGGCATTAGACTTAGAGGATATTCTTGAAATCCTCAAGGGTGCAATTGAAGTTCAAATTTCATCTAAGCCATCAAGGAAGCCAATTGTGGGGCAAGTAGGAAGGCTAGAAGCAAAAGAGGCAGAAAGATGCATGAGTATTTGATGCATTGAAGTGATGAAGGGTCTAAAAATGCAATTTGGATTCATGAATTTGATTTGGCTTTGTGGGGGCTCATTGCTATTCGAAGTGTAAAGCCTACTTAAAGAGTAGTGTATTTTCAAGGGTGGGAGAGACGATGAGGACATCACTCAGCCCATTTTGTCAATTCTCAAATATTTTTTTGTTTCATATTTGTATGTGTTTCTTGTGCTTTGTCGTGTTTTGGCATTTTCTAGATGTGTTCAAGGTGTTTTGGAGCCAAAGGAGACTTGTGGAGGTGTTTGGGACTTTAGCCCAGATGTTTTGCTGTTTTGGGGATCCTCCAAGGAAGACATCTACATCACTGGAAAGACATGTTACTCTTAGAAAAGATGTCTTCTTTGAAAGTTGTTGCTTTTGGGAAAGATGTCTACTGTGCTAGAAAGATGTCTACTTTGCAACTTGTCTAAACTCGGAAAAGACATCTTCTCTTGCCTAAAGATGTCTTATTTAATGACAAGATGTTTTATGGTGAATTCTAACAGCGAATTTTTGTAATTAAACACCAAAGGGAAGACGAAAGGTCATTGGAAAAAATATAAATAGGCATCAAATGCCTGAGTTTGGGTACGAGAGAGTGTAAGGGTGAAGAGTGAGTGTGAAAAGAGAGTTAAGAGGCTAATTGTCTAGCTATCCTCAGTGAGAGCCTTGTGAGTCCTCCTTGAGTGCTGTGAGTGGATTGCTTTGCTTTGAGTGTGTAGTGAGGATTTGATTGGGTTACTTGTTTGTCCTTGGGAGTTGTGTGCTTCCTTTGTGCTTGTACTTAGTTTTCCTTGAGCAAGAATAAAGTTTCCTCTTTTCTTTCTTGTTCAAATTTGGCTTGTTTTTGGTACGAGAGCTTGGATTGTGGAATCCAAGGAAGCTTCTCATCATAAGTAGAAGTGAACATCTGCAAAACATGAACTTGGAACATTGTAGAATAATGTTTTTGCATATAATTTCTTTCACGTGCACTAAGATAAGTTCATTCATATGAGAACTAGATCCATCTCGACCATATAGTGTGTTCTCTTATCCCCATTAACAGCATTTGGATTGCTGATTAAATAATTAGCTCCTTTTGAGAGAGAATTTGTTTTTTTGAAAAAAAGAAAAAATCTGGCATAGCAATGAAGGATTAAAAAGTTCAATGAAGCAAGGAATCTTTTTGTAATTTGCATATGTTGGATTAAAATTGGGAATTCATTTTATAACAATATGGAACACATGAATATTAGGGGCCATCATTTGGAATGATGGTAAGGTGCTGTTTTCTTCGGTTGTAAGGCCTAAGTTTAAACCTGGGTGCTGGCCCTCCTAAGACCCTGGTTGGCAAAACAAACATTGAGTCTCTAGGTGATAATCCTTATGGAACACATGAATATTATTAATAGTAATGATTACAAGAGCCTTAGAAGCCATCTCTTACTTTGCAAATTCAATTAATTAAAATGATTTTTGAAAAATATCAAGTGTGAGTTGCATTATAAAGATGAATGATTGGCGGTTAGTGACCCAGTGCGGTTGGTCAGAGCTGCTGCAGAGGCTGGTGGGGGATCCTGACCTGGCGGATGACGCTTTCTTTTCCAACTGGGTC
>MNCI01017006.1:103956-115806 GCA_015680685.1 Gnetum montanum | reverse complement strand
TGAAAAAGGCATGAATTCGTGCGTACCATGCACGAGGTGCTTGCTTGAGTCCGTACAAGGCTTTGTGAAGTCTGTACACATGATTTGGTTTGCTTTCATCAACAAAACCTGAAGGTTGCTCCACATAAACTTCTTCATTCAGAACGCCATGGAGGAATGCAGATGCGACATCCAGTTGATATACCACATGGCCAGCGTGAGCAGCAATCGCTAGGAAGATTTTCACGGATTCCATGCGTGAGACAGGAGCAAAGCTGTCGTCAAAGTCTCTGCCTTGTTGTTGGAGATAACCTTTGGCAACAAGGCGAGCTTTGAATTTGTCTAGCTCACCGTGTTGAGTCTTCTTGAGTTTGAAGATCCATTTTAAGCCGATGACAGGCTTACCAGGCGGGCGAGGAACAAGACTCCAGGTGTTATTTTTCCGGATTTGCTGAAGTTCGCGTTCCATTGCTGCTGTCCAACGAGCATCCAGCGCAGCTTCGGCGACGGTAGAGGGTTCTACCAAACCATCCAAGCTCCCCCCCAGCGGCGTCAACGGCGCGTAAAATTGATCGCCCGCGGTGGAGAAGAGAGCAGCGGTGGAAGCATCAGGGGGCAGCTGGTCAGGCTGCTGGTGGGAATGACTGCGGGTAAAACGGCGCTGAAAGTTTAAATCCAGCATTTGGGTGGCGGGGTGATGGAGAGCTGCCCAGGAGGATGAAGGCCGAGAAGGTGAGGGAGTCGGCGCAGGGGAGGAAACCGGAGACGGCGCAGCAGCGGAGCACAACGGGGACGGCGGTGCAGCAGCAGACCGGAGCGGGGGGGCCATCGCGGCAGAAGGAACAGTGCCGCCGGGAAGGAGAAGATCAGCCGCAGCAGCTGCGCTGGTACCTGCAGGCGTCGATGCAGGGGCGCGATGTGCCGGGCTGGTGGTGCTGCCTGCACCAGGAATCGCGGCACTGCGTGGATGGCCGGGAGGAAGGAGAGGCGCCAGCGCGGGAGGAACAGCAGAGCCGACGGAAGAGTCGACGGAACTGCGGGGCGAGAGGGGTCGGAGAACCGCGCAGGGGCGAGGGGGAGCGGAAAGCAGAGCGGTTGGTCCGCGAGGGGCAGCGGCTGGATATGGCCGCCATCCGGGCGAAGCGGGAGGGAGGTTGGTGCTGCTGGAAACGGGTTGGCAGGGCGGAGAAAACGGATCGGTGCGGGTGCCTGCAAGAAAATATTTGCTGTCGGGAAAAAAAAGAGTAAGGTTAGAATAATCCTGCTCCAGAAAACGAACGTCACGTGAATCAATGATCTGGCGCCGGGTGGGGTCATAGCAACGGTAGGCTCTAGAGGTGGGAGAGTAGCCAACGAAAATACAAGGCTTAGCTTTGTCGTGGAATTTCTGGCGGGTGGGGGCAGGAATGTGTACGTAACAGGGTGAACCAAATATTTTTAAATGGGAAAGGTTGGGGGTACGACCATGCCAAAATTCATAGGGTGTTTTGTGTTGAAGGGATCGGGAAGGCACCCTATTTAACAGATAAATGGCGGTGGCACAAGCTTCTGCCCAAAAGGTATCTGCCAAAGAAGACAGTTGTAGCAAACATCTGGCCATTTCAACCACTGTCCTATTTTTACGTTCGGCAATGCCATTTTGTTGGGGTGTGTAGGACGTGGTCGTTTGATGAATAATGCCATTCTTCTTGCAGAATTCCCCAAAATCCCGAGACAAAAATTCACCACCACGATCTGTTCGGATTTGCTTGATGTGTCGGCCGCTTTGATTTTCCACTGCCACTTTAAATTCTTTAAAAAAACTCAAGGTTTGATCCTTTAATTTTATAAAATAACCCCAAGCGAATCTGGAGAAATCATCCACAATGATGAACAAATAGCGATTTTTGCCTAGGCTCAATGCTTGCATGGGACCACATAAATCCATATGAACTAGATCTAATTTTTCTGGAGATCGATGTTCTTTCCTAGGAAACGGCAATCTGGTGATTTTTCCTAGTTGACAGATGCCACAATCATGATTATTGGGCATGGAAAAGTTAGGCATACCTCTGACGAGTCCTGCTTTCTGCATGCGGTCCATGGAGCCAAAGTTGACATGTCCTAGCCGAGCATGCCACAACCATGCGATGTTATCGGTGACAGCGAGGCATTGAACATCTTTTTGGATCTGCAACTTATACATGTGATTTTTGCTAATTGGAATAACAGCAATATCCCTATCATCATCAGCCTTAGAGATCTTACAAACATGCTTTTCAAAGGCAACTCGATACCCATTGTGACATAATTGTCCCACACTTAATAGATTCTTGGAAAGATCTGGAACAAAGTAGATCTGAGAAATAATATAGTTGTTACCTTGCATGGTTGTAAAGGCTAGCGATCCAATTCCAGCAATGGGTAACTTCTTCCCATTACCGATGGTGACCATTCCATCATATGGTTCTAGACTTGAGAAGAGAGTCTTGTTCCCAGTCATGTGATTGCTGCATCCACTATCAACATACCACGTGTTGGTGTCGCTTGCATCGGTTGCCTTGGTAGAGAGCAGCAGGTGATTTTCCTCCTCTTCGGTATAAAACAATTGTTCACCTTGTTGGTGACCTTCATCTTCGGCAATTTTTGCTTTGCCTTTCTTTTCATGCTTTTTCCTAGACCAACATTCATTAGTATTGTGGGTGTTGGTACCACAGAAATCACAATGCTTACCATTATTTGATGGATTTGATCGTCCACGACCACGACCTCCAGATCTGCCGCGACCGCGTCCACGTCCTCGGAAGGAGGATCCACTTGAGGATTGTTGATGTTGATTGGATGATCTCTGGAATTGCGTGTGAAATGCATTTGCTGGTGTATCTTCACGATCAGCAATTCTTTGCTCGTATGTCTTCAGGCTTCCTACGAGCTCAACCATGGTCATCTTATCGAGATCTCGTGCTTCTTCAATAGCCACGACGAGGGGATCATATCGTCGGGTCACACTTCGAAGGATCTTTTCAACAGCACGCCTTTCCTCAAGCGTTTCTCCACAGGAGTCAAGTCCATTTCGAACTTGTTGAAATCGGCTGATGTATTGATCGATATTTTCTGAATCTTGCATTTGCAGAGATTCAAAATCTTTCCTGAAGGCTTGTAACTTGACAACACGAACTTTCAAAGATCCCTTGTATGCAATCTCCAGTGCATCCCATGCATCTTTGCTTGTTTGATGCATGACGATTTTGGGAAAGACTGTCAGATCTAACCCAGATTGAATGATGAAGAGGGCTTTTGCATCCTTTTTCCGAAGCTTCTTGACTTCATTCTTTTCATCTTCTGTCAAGGCCTGAAATGCAGCTTGATCAGCATCTTGAAAGCCACCTTCAACAATATCCCACAGATCTTGTGAGATCATGAATGTCCTCATCTTGATTGCCCAATATTCATAATTTTCTCCATTGAATACAGGAATTTGGAGAGACACGGATCCGTTGTTTTGGGCCATTCTGGAGAGATCTGTTGTCAAGAATTTGAGCTAACCGGCTCTGATACCAAATGAAAAACCTTAAACTAAAGGGCCCTGGATCTTCTACCTATGCTGAGCAGAAAGTAAAGAACAAAAATAAACTCTCTTAATCTGCTAATCTTCAATCTGTTTTTATGAGTATGTGCTGCTACAAATATATAAGGTTGGATTCTTCCAACAACACTCAAGGATGAGATAATCATGGATATAGATAAGCATGAATATGGATAAGCATGGATATGGATAAGCATGGACAACTCTGATCTTATCTTATTGAGAAGGGATAAACGGATGAGATCAATCCCTAAATTTGTGGAATGTCTACTCATCATTTTCCACAGCGCTCCCCCGGGCGTTCGCCTTCCCCCCCGCCGGGTTTTCTCGGTCCTGGCTGGCTATTTGTCTATCTCTTCTAAGTTGTATGGGGCCCGGGGGCCCTCCCTGTGGGGTTTCTCCTGATGGCCCGCCGCTTGTAATCTTTGTAACATAATTTTGCTCCTTTAATATAATCCCGAACTCTTTCTCAAAAAAAAAAAAAAGATGAATGATTGAGATTATCAAGAAAATGTATTGATTTAGGAAGATATCCCAAAATTGATGTGTGTAATTCATCAGGTAATTTAAAACCAGGAGTGGGATTTGAATCCTGCATCCTCAACAATGTGAACCTCAACAATGTGAACGCAAAGCCACTGTTTTTTATAAAGTAAATATATAATATATTAATAAAATAAGATTTTAATTACAATGCGATTAGTCTTGGGATTTTAATAAATGATAGGATTAATTTTAACTTTAGAAATAAAAAGTATAATCAAGTAAGGCTCAAAGACTTGGGCAGTGAAGTCCTATTTAAATATCACCATCCACATGTTTCTACCACAGTCCTCTGTTCTTCCAATCACTCTTTTGCTTCAGCGTCCATGCATTTTTTTCTTTGAATAATTGTTTTGTGTTGAAACTGCAACAAAGAAACAATGATATGGTATCCTGTACTCCAGTAAAATGGAGAGATAATTGAAGGAGCACAGAACACTTGCTAGAGAAAGTGTTCCTGAAACAACCGCAGTTGTTTTATGCAACACTCTGTACTTAGGACAAGGCATCACCTAGAGGCCAAATGTTCATTGTGCCAAGTGGGGTTACAGAAGTATCAACATATGAGCAAAAGTCAGAAGAAAATCCAGGAATTAAAGAGATTGAGGTGTTAGCTTAGTGGTAAGACTCTTGGCATGGAAAACCCAGGCCACTGGTTTGATTTTACTGGGTGATGCTAAGTTATTAACAAAAAAACATTCTGTAAAAGGAATTCTGCAACTCATGTGGTCTGATAGATTTAAGAGAGTCTCAGTGGACATAAGTAAAAACTTAGTTTCAGTTTCATAGAAATGATCCAAATAATACCAAAACATGATTCAAATTTTTTGGCATGCCAAAGAAAATGGTAGTAGTTACAGGGATTGGTATTGTGGATTGCAGACACAGTTTGTTACTTTATTGTATATATATATAAAAGAAAGCACTACCACAAAGTTGATACCATGCTACATTCTTCCATGCTCAATATGTTATAAGATGGTGTTAAAATGAGAGGATATTATTTACGTATTTGACAATTCTTATGTTGGGCTATTATGTTGTAATAAAAATCTGATCCTAATTATATTGTACTTTTTTTATAAAATGTTAATATAGAGTCTATTGCGTACCTTAAGGGTTAGCCCATCTTTTTGGGATAAAGGTACCATGATAATGTTAATGTAGAAATTATTTTTCATGGAAAACTACATTTCATGATGTAATATTGAGAGACTTTCAAGCTCCAATATGCTGATTTTGCTTCTCATAGTGGTTTTAAGTGATAAACGTCTGACAGTCCACAAATATATTATTATTGATTTTGCTTCTTATTTATTGCAAATAGTGGTCAAAGGAATTCCTATGGTACTTCAAATCTAAATTTCAAGCTGAAAAAAATTAATGATTTTACCTGTTCAAACAAGTACAACTAATGAAAATATTATGGTTATTTTACAATAGGTCAAGACAACAGCTCCAAAAAAGTATTGTGTTCGCCCAAATAATGGAATTATTTCACCTTCAAGTAGTATCAACATCAAAGGTATGACTACGTAATCTCTGAATATTATTTTTCTAACTCCTTCCTCTTGGTAATTTTTATTTTTATTGGCTTTTCTAAATAATACATATGATTTTCCCTTTTGAATAGTGATATTGCAAGCTCAGCGAGAAGCACCACCTGATCTGAAATGCAAGGACAAATTCTTGATTCAAAGCCGAACAGTTCCACATAGCTGTTCAGCTAAAGATTTCCCTCATGATTGGGTAATTTGTTAGTTCTACTGTGTGAAGTTTTTTATTTTTTTTTCTGCTTTGGATAAGTTGGTTCTTTACATTTAATATGTTGCAAATGTTAAAAAATGCCATAAGATCCATAGCAACAACATACGGCGATGCTGCAATTACAAATGCAAATTTTTGTATTAATTTATAATAATATCTAATAATGATGCCAAAACACAAACAAAATAAATAAACTTTCTAGTTTCTGGTTCTATGCTTTCTTTCATCATATATTCTTGTATCCTTAATTTTAATTATGTTGTAGTTTAGGGAGGAATCTCGAAACGAGATATACGAGAAAAAGTTGCAAGTTCTTTATGTTCCACCACCACGGCCGCCATCTCCTGTTTTGGAGTCGGTAGAAGAAGTGTCATCACCAGGGTCATCATTTGCTTTAGACGATCATGAATACACCTTTGATGATAATATGGTAGGGACATTGGTTGGATAAGTTGCAGGATATTGCCAATGTTTGAGTCATTTTTGTTCAATGGATGGGTTGAAAGCCATCTAACTTTTTAATAATGTATTGATTGGACAGAAATCTAAAGAGGTAACTGAGCTTAAAGCGAAGCTAACAGAGGTAAATCTTAATTTTCACTGTTATGTGTGATATGCTTTTTCATGTCTGTGTTCTCTTAGCCGAGTTGGATTAAGTTCTTGATATTTAGTTGTTATTGGATTTGTATTATCCTTCTTAAAATATTGTAAATTTCTTTTTTCACACATCAAAATTTTTCTTGCTTATTATAGTGATTATAACATCAGCAATTTTAATTAAATGTTTTGTAAGTAGCTTTCCATAGCTTAAAATTTACTTTGGTAACAGTTTAACAAGCTAATATGAAAAGTAAAGCTTTACCGATACTGAATATCTCATAATATTGGAGATAAATTTTCATGAATCTAGTTACAAGTATCAAGAAGTAGGGTAGTTAAGCTATCCACGCAAGAACGCAAAAACTCAGCACTAAATGCACCCTAAATCATACAGAAATGGAAATTTGTGATGCCTGTCCTCTGTAAATTTAACACATAACCTGCATTTTGGGAGACAATGCCTTTAAGAGCATAGCTGTCATTGCTTGTGGATGGGCGGGTATGTTGTAACCAAAAAAATGACTATAAGTAACCTCAAGACATATAGCCAGCATGTTACATTAGAAAAATTATACGATGCCTCAAGTATGATTTGAATTGGCAAGCTCATGTCTGACAAGACAATGAGCTAACCCCTTGAGCCACCTATCTCAGGCTAGCTATCATTGCTTTAACATAAGTGGTAAGAAAGAATATGAACTTGATAACATTTTAACCCCAAGTCTTGTATATAGGGATGCATAAAGATTGGTTTAGAACATTAGTAGCTTTAATGCATAACAAGATAAAACTGGATTTATCTGTCATGTTGTTTCTTTCCAACCTAATCATTTCATGATATATACATGTTTTATAGAGTTGGGATGTGATTTTCCTCAGGTTGTAAGGTATGGGTTCAAGCTTGAGAGCAACCACTTAGAAAAGAGGTTAGCATTGAGCATTTGGCTGATAACCCTTTTTTATTAAAAGCACATTATGTTTAAATTGAGTTGGCTGTTGTGATTGAAAAAAATAGTAACTGAAGGAAGAATGAGAGAGATGAAGCACCGAGAGGAACTGCAAAAGAGAGAATGAAAGAGGGAGAGAAAATTGTTGAAAGGTTCTTGATTTTTTTTTGATGTATCCCACATATTTATAGATGAGATATTTACAAACTTACAGCTGTCAACAACTTAGAGCCACCTCACCTAACAGTCTCCCTGAAGATAGAGTGTAAAGATCCCTCATGCCCATCTTGTGAACAATAGAATGAAATTGTAGACTATTGAAACCCTTAGTAAATACATCAGTCAACTGCACTACAGGTTTTCAAAAAGTTATGCAAATGAGCCCTTCAATTAGTTTGTCCTACATGAAATTTCTACGAATCTTCACATGCTTTATCCAATTATGTTGAACTGGGTTTTGTATAATATTGATGGCAACCTTGTTATTACAATAGAGTAAAAGTGGTTTTCTGCTTGCTAGTCCTAAATCTTGTAATAGTTTTCCAGTCTGTAAGAGTTTACAGATTCCTTTTGCCATAGCTCTATGCCTACCTTCTGCACTTGATCTAGCCACAATAGTGCATTTTACTTTGCCAAGTAACCCATTTGCCCCCAGCAATTATACAATATCTTGATGTAGACCTTCTATTATCAGGACAGCCTGTCTAGTTAGCATCGGTGAATGCTTTTGTCTCAAAATAACCATTATTAGTAAATAGTAGTCCCTGTCCTAGTGCAAAATCCAAGTATCTCAAGAAATAACATCCTAGTGAAAGATTGGAGATCATGCATAAATTGACTAACCACACTAATTGCATAGGTTATGTTTGGGCAAGTGTGAGAGAGATACATTCATCTTCCAACTAATCTCTGGTGTCTCTTCTTGTCCACTTTCTATCCATCACAAGTTTTGAGTCAATGATTCTATTGGTTTGCAACCCAACATACCAGTCTCCATAACAAAATAAAGAATATATTTTCTCTGGCAAACAAAGATGCACTTATTTGATCAAGCAACTTCAATTCTACGGGAATATTGTAGTTTTCCCATGTCATTGATTTTAAATTCCTTGGCTAGATGCCCCTTCAACTTGGTCACCTCTTCTGGATCACTTCTTGTTACAACTACATCATCAATGTATACAATAATGATTTTGATCTTTCCATTGTATTATTGGATGAACATGGTGTGATCTACATTACTGCATCTATAATTGTATGCCAACATAGCTTTGCTGAATCTATCAAACCAAGCTTTGCGGATTGCTTTAGACCATACAAAGTTTTCCTCAATCTACTTAATTTGCTTTTTTAATTTTTTTTTGTTTTGTTGAGAAAAGGTTGGGCTATATTATATTACAGAAACGGTCCCATGACGACCCAACACCCAATTCATAGCCATGATGCCCAACAAAACAAAAAAAATGTGATACAGATCCTGTGGACAAAGTGACAAAAATGACACGTCATATTAGAAAAGGGAGAGATTTGCAGGGACAACATGGCTTCTCTTGCTGATGCACGAAATCAACAATATTCTACTCCTGCTATGATAAGAGGAAGGCCGCTGCTTGTTGGAAGGTTTTGTACCTCTCTTGTAACCAGTCCTGTGTCTTTTGATCTAGGTACCTTGCCTTTTGTTTTTTTGACAAGAAAACTTTGAGGGATTTACATGTGCACCTTTTCTTCTGGATCTCCATGGAAGAATGTGTTCTTTACATCTAGTTATTGTCAATCCCATCAAGAATTTGTTGCACATGATAGGAGGACTCTAGAGAATTCATTTTGGGCACTCGACCAAATGTCTCTGATAGTCAACTCCAGAAGACTAAGTGTAGCCTTTTGCAACCAGCCAAGCCTTGAATCTTTCAATGTTTCCATCAGCTTTATGCTTTATAGAGAAAACCCACTTGCATTCTACAGGTTTCTTTCCAGCTGGAAGAGAAATGAGTTCTCATATGTTATTCTTAGCCAAGGCTTTCACCTCTTCAATCACAACTGCTTTCCATGGGATTAGCAAGTACCTGCTTCCAAGCCTAAGGAATAGAGATAGAAGACAAGGAAGCTATAGATGTCTTACAGAAGGAAATAAAATACTCATAAGATACAAAGTTAGATGTAGGAGGTAGACAAATTAAAATCATTAATATTAATAGAAGCAGAGGAATTGAGGTATTTGACTTACTAGTAGGAGATTGTAGTAGGACTGAATCCAAGGATAAATCATCCACTGATCCTCCTGGTACCTTGCTTGGTAATATGAGCATTGATTGAGGCTCCAGGTGATGATCGTTAGATGCTTGTAAGGTATGCATGATGACTTTATTCTTACATGTATAAACCTTTAGCTTTAGCTCACTTTACCATCCTTTCTCATTTGCATTGATATCCTCAGTATTCTCCTTCCCCTTGCTTCCATTCAAAATGTCAAGCCTTCCTTTCTCAGTTGCATTAGTATCCTTCTCATTTTTCTCCTCCCCCTTGCTTTCGTTTTGCATGTCAAGCCTACAAATGTATCAAGGATATCCAAATAATGTTATCTCTTCTTCACTAGTATCCTCCCCCTGAAGAGATGACTTAGAGACGTAGGTCTCAATCTCATGGAATGTTACATCTATACTAACAAATACCAATCTAGTTGGAGGATGATAATGGTTGTTGCTTTTCTGAGCAATAGAATATCCAATGCAAATACACTTCAAGGCTTGTGTATCAAGTTGTCCAGTGGTCTTCAGATGACCATGTACAAAACACAGACATCTAAAGATATTTGCAGAAACAAAATAAGTCCACCTACCCTAAAGGTTCCTTAAAGGAAATTGAAACTGAAACTGAAATTTTATTACATCTGTATAGGCCCAACGGACCTATTAGACAAATTAACTTGTGCAAAATACATCAGTAGCAATAAATTTGATGAATCTGTAGTACAATAGATGTGCCTAATATTAATGTAAATTGAATACATCATCTATATAATTCCTTAGAACTAGCACTAGTAGGTTGAATAATTCATACAAAGATTGACTAGATATTTGCTATTTTCTGTTAAGAAATATGTTCTGCAACATTCTAATAATACATGTTGCTCATCTTCTACTACTTACAACAAATACAATTGACATATTCTATCTTCATATTGCTCCTTGTTCCATCTTCTAGTTTCACCTCAGAGATGGTGTGATCCCATTCTTACTCTGCTAATCAATACTTGCATGGATATTAGAATTGTTGCATGTAGATATTTTGTTTCATCATGCCTACTGTTGGTGACCATTTGGGACCACCAACGTTTTCCTTCAGTCTCATGATTGGAATCATGGGAAACAAAGCTGTTCCTTCAAACTTGAGTTTAGGTGTTTGTTGGTCTCTGGAAACACCACAGCCCAGATACCTCCAAATAAACTCAGTGGTAATAGAGCAAACTAAGTGTAAATGTGTATTTGCTATTATGATTGTTGAAATGGTTGGGTTTGTGAATTAAAAATTGTAATTGGCTATTGTAATAGAAATTCAGCTAACCTTGTTGAATATTGTGAGTCATTAAAGATTCCTATTTTGTCAAGTCACTTAATCTATACAATCCCTATAGTATGTTGCTCGAAACAAATAAAATTTCACCAAAATGCTTAAGCACAATTTTGCAAAATTCTAATCCTAGTTTTTCTTAGAAAGAAAGATCCACAAGAAAATTAGAAATAGAGCAAGATTTGGTTGATTTTTAAAAAGAAGAAGAGAGAAAGCAGATTTGTGTGAAATCTCAAATATTTAAGCAAGTTAAATTGAACATGAGGAAACACTTCAAAATAAAGCTATTCCAATTCAACCTAGAGTGTTACAAATTGTTCAAATCCTCTGAGCTCAACAAGCAATTTTGTAAAAGACACTCCTATTAAACTACCAAAATGCTTTGTAAAAGACAAAATACAAGCTATTATATGGTTAGTTAATAGTTGTAAAGAATTGCAATAATAGAGCTATCAGGAAAGGTATAACAATTTCAAGATTGAACGTAAAGGAAAAACTTTAAAATTAAAGCTATTTCAAGTCAACTCAAAATATCAAAGAATTTCTAGACCCTCTAGACTCAAACATGTAGTTTCGTAAAGACATCATTAGTAAATTGCTCAAGATGCTTTTCAAAGGAAAATATAAGCTCTTACATGGCTAACTAATAGAAGTCTAGAATTGCAAGAAAATAGAGCTATAAGAGCAATCAGTAAATCCCAAAATTAAATGCCAAGCATAGTACTATCTAGATTATTAGCTAAGCAACTAAAACAAAATGAGAAGAAAAATAACTCACATGATTTAAACAAAGTAGTTGACTTAATGTAGCAATTAGCAAACCATTTTACAAATAATCTCCAATATGTCTTCTTGGTTTTCTCCCTCACTTATTCTACTCTT
>MNCI01017006.1:65639-103846 GCA_015680685.1 Gnetum montanum | reverse complement strand
GTGCTATTGTTGAGGTGGCAAAGCTAGTTCATGAGGTGGCAATGGCTATTTATGCAGAAATGGCACAATGCTGACATCACTATGATGTCATTGACGTTGTCGTGAAATACATTGATGTGTTAGTGCTTACGTGGCAAAGCTAGTTTGTAGAGGAGAAACTCCACCCTTCAAACTGACTCAAAAGGTTGACATGGTAGAAAGCTAAAGTGGCAAAGTCATTGTGGCATTGATGACATGGCAGAGTGACCTTGTAGCGCTGAATTTCTGTTTCACGACCTAGTTTTGTGAGTTGACGTGGTACAAAAGTCATGCTGATGTGGCAAAATGGTTTCATCGAGCTAGCAATCACCCTTATGAGCCACCTCTAGAAGCTGATGTGGCAGCTTGCCGACATCACAATGATGTGATAGAAGTTGACATGGCAATGTTGATATGGTACATTAATTTGACCTCTGGTTGATGTGTATGAGGTGCTAATGTGGCATATGCTAATTTTATGTTGACATTTGCAGAAGATGACATGGCAGATGCAGCAGAATCCATCTGGATGAAAATGCGATTCCTCTAGTTGCCAATGTGGCATTGCTAATGTCATGCTGATGTGGACAGAAGATGATGTGGTAGAGGCCAAAAAATTCATCTAGATAAGAAAAGCAAGCTCAATCTAGATGCTAACGTGGTAGCTTGCCATGTGGTAGAGTGGATCGGTAGTGACGAAACTCATTCTTATGAACATGCTCCATAGTGTGCTGATGTGGAGAGAAGATGATATAGAAAGCTAATATGTAGCATAGCTAATGTGGTGTCGGAAGATCAAAATGAGCTTTTAAGCACCTAAATGGGTGAATTTCATCTAGATGAGAATCTGCGAATGTCCAAAAGCTCTTTTTTGGACCAATCCCATAAAGCTTATGAGATGTTTTTGCTCCTTATTATGTGCAATATTGTAGCTTAGACTTTTTTATTTATCTAAAGTTTCCATACCAGAGCTTGATCAAAATAGCTTGTGAGGCTGATGTATTTGTGCTAAGCTATTCTTCAAGCCAGTGTGGTCATAACACTCCTAATAAGCTGGATACATTGATAATGGCTTATGAATGTTCCTTTCCTTTTGTTTTTAGAGCTTAAATATCTTTGCCAAGCCTTCTCTACCTTCATAATATTGGATCCTTATTGTATGGAGCTAATGGTGGAACCAAAAGCGAAATAAGCTGCAACTAATGGGAGTGTTAGGTTTAAAGTGAGTGCAATGAAACTTTTTTTTTTTCATAGGATTTTCCATGGCTAAAATAGTTTCTACTTCTAGTAGCCTTAGCATAGCTCATCTCATTCTTTTTGCAATTTTAGGACTTCAATGGAATAATAGTTATGTGCTAAAGCCAAAAAGGAACTGGAACTGAAGTTTTTGTTTTACAGTAATAAGTTAAGCTTGTTCATTCAACTAGATTTTATAATCTGCAAAAGCTATTATTCCAAAGATCTTTTTGAGCTTACTGCACGAGCATTCAGAAATACTTCAAGGAACATAAACCATTGTTCAAGCTTTAATACCTCCATAGCTCTTTAGCTTAGGAACCCTCTCTTCTTTTAGCATGGAATCTCCTTTCAGTCTTAAGCTCTTCTTTCTTTTTGGTAATAATTTACTTCTGACACGACAACCTTATAAAGTCTGCTCTATGAAATGGCCAGAAATGTACCAACACCTACAACCTTGAATGTTTGCCAATAAAATTTAAGTTTTTTGGGGTGTTTGTGCCTCATTTTGCCATCTCTTTAAATGTCTCTATAACAAGTTTCCAAGCTTGTTCTAAATTTATTAGTATATCAATATTATCAATACCCTATTTTTGTAGCCACAATTGTCTTTCATGGAATATGAAAATCAAGTGTCTTTAAGTGACATGTGATTGATAAGGTATGTTTCTGAAAATACTGCATCATTCCAATAGGCCTTGGAAACATTCATGGAAAACTAAGGGATTGATCTACCTCTAGGAGATGATGATTTTTCCATTCTACAACATCATTCTAAGCTGCATACACGATTGTTAGTTTTGAGAATTTTGACCATAGAATCAAATTGGGTACTCAGCATTTTATGAAACATCTTAAAATAAGAGAATACTTCTTTTGTTGTGCATTAAACACATCCAAGTTGCATGACTGTAACAATCAGTAAAAGTGAGCATCCATCTATATGCAAACAGGAAACAGTTCTACATGGAACCCAAACATCTGAATGGAGAACAAATAAAGATGCAGTGCTTTTATTATTATTAATTGATTAAAAAAAGTACCAAACTACACTCCTTAAATAGACTTGGAAATAATTTTTGCATGGCTTGTTGTGAAGGATGTTCTAGATCATTCTATACCTGGTTAAAAATCTTGTTAAAGAACCTTTTAGTAAATTATCTCCCATATAAAGACCAATACTAATGCCACTAAATTGGATTTTGTTGAGCAGATAAGGAGAAATATAGCTGAAGAGTATGATTAGCTAGAATTAATGTAGACAAATGAGCTAGACCTTTCTTTAATAGATACAGGTCATCATGCATCCTACTATGATTAATTGTTCTCTCAGTCTTGAGCTCTTGGAAGATATAATGTGTAGGGAAAATATGACTTTACAATTTAAATCTTTAGTAATAGCACTAAGGGACAAGAGATCATCAGGAAAGTTGGGAACATGGAGAGCAGAGAATAAAGTTAAACGTAGAAGTGCACTAGATGGAACTTTTCCTGATACAGAAGATAAGGAACCATTTGCTATGTGAACCTTACGTCTACCTAAGGAGGGAAATCAAGAAGAAGACTGGTTCAAAGAGTGAGTCATATATGATCAGAAGCACCAGAAACTATGTCCCAAGGATTTGACTTAATAGGAGTTAAAATGCTGAAAATTGCAGTGAATATATCTAAGTGTGCAAAGTTCAAGGTTGAAGGATTGAAAAAAAAAACATAGTTGAAAAAGTATCTATTTTACTCATGAGATGCTGAAGAATGTCAACTTCTTCCTTGGAGAGCTTGGAACTACTATCTTGATGTATTCTCAGTTACCTCTAAGAAATGCACTTGTGACCAAGTTGGTGTCCATGTCATTTCCAGCAAGTATCTTTTGTATGTTTGGTTTATCCACAATAGTCACATTTCAATTGATCTTGTCTGTAGTCCCTTGAGTTTGCCCCACTTTTACTTGCTTTTGAGGAACATGATGCAGCATACCACTAATATTTTCCTCTTATTGCACATAAGCATATGCGTGTCTCAAGGTAGGAAAGGGATCTTTGCCAAGGACTTGCATTCTTATTGGATTGTACTCAGAATAAGGGTAGCTAAGAAGTCATACACCACCTCTTTTGCCCAACAAATTCTGAATTTTAACAGCGTCATTGGGGCATTCAGCCTGAAAATCCTGATAAAAGTTCAATTCTTGCCATAAGCTGCAAAGTTTAGCAAAATATTGGGTAATTATCAAATCACCCTGTTTTGTCTCATGAACTTTTTTATGTAGTTCTTAAATCTGAGCATTGTTTCTAGCTTATGATTATGTCTGAGCTATAGTATTTTAGATTTTGCATGTAGATTCTAAGTTAAGTAGCCATGGGCAATTGACAGTTGCATAGAATTAATAAGCTGGGATATTACTGGGGGTTTTCAAACTTCCATTTTCTGCGAGATGGATCATCAGCTGCAAGTCTTTTCTTTTCCTCCGTTATGTACCCATACAATCCATGAGCATTGATAAATAACAAACAAGAATGAGACCATGCCAAATAGTTGTTCCCATCTAGTTTCAGCAAAAAACTTTGGAAAGACGAGTTATCATTAACCAAGACCCTTGTGCTAATCCCTATACTCTCACCAGTAGTGATTTGAGGTTTGTCTCCCCACCTGTACTTTACTTTTGACATGTCCAGAAATGTTTCAGGAACAGCACCCAAAATAATACTTGGTCAAACAAAATAACTAACGAACAATTTTAGACATACACGGGCAGATTCAAATTACGCATTATATACAAAAACTTAACTCAACATAGAATGACAAAATACAATTAGGCTTATGAAGAAGTGCACAGCCCCTGGTCATAAACCAGATTCATCTTTTATCAATAATGGCTTGGATACCATATTGCGATTGAAAGATCAGTAACTATAGGAAGAACGAGAGAGAGAGATAGAGACAGATAGAGCACACAGATGAAGTGGTTACACAAGAGTGAGGGAGAGGAAATTGTCTAAAGCTGGTTGATTTCTTTTCTTTGACCTACACCAAAATATTTATAGATGAGATATTTACAAACTACAGGTGCCAACAATTCAAAGCCACCTTACCCAACAATTACCAAATGAATGATTTCAAAATTCAACTTGGACATTCAAAAATGAATTTCCAGCAAATCCATTTATTGATCCTAGCTGTTTTTCCTGGTATCTGGGATGTAGAGTTGTCAGAAGAATGGTGTCAAGTTGGCTTCTCAACCCATTGGTTTCGGTTTCTAGCTTCAGTTGTAGAGTTATTTGGAGGATAAAATTTAATGAGGGATGAAATGTATGCATCTTCTTAACACAGCTTTTTAATGTAAACATCATGTCTGTGGTTTCAAGTCCAAATTTTCAATCATTATCCTAGTATTTATAGTTGAATTTGCTGCAAGTTATCAGAATCTGTACATTTTGGGGTGGTTTTCGTCAGGCCACATGCTCAAAAGCTTTTCCTAACTAGCATCAGTATTGGCATTTGACCTTAGTGATGATCAGAGAATGATGATGTGTTGCCTTTATTGATTGAACCTCCATTGCAGGAGGATCCAATGGGCTAGGATGTCAGTATTAGCAAGAGAAAGCTGGAGCCAAGGGACATGAGAGATGCCCTTTGGGAGGAGTACTAGTGTGGCTTCCTTGTTTTGCTGCCTTTTTGAAACGGCTTGTCTTGTAGTGGTTTGTTCCCTTAATGTGTTGTAGTGACTTTTGGTCTTCTTTTGGCTATGGCGTTGCCCTCTAGGCAGAGGTTTTTTAATGCATTTGTGTAACTGTTAGTCAGACCTTTGTATACTTGCTACGTGTAAGAGTTTTGCGAAAGGTTCATGGTGAACAATGTTGGACTGTATTTTCATACAGAAGATCATTGAGAGTAGGGGCTAGAGGTGGAATCAAATTGTGATTCTGGATATTTAAACCACAAGTTAAAGGATTAGAGATTGTGATTTCTGTCAAATTAAGAAATTTAAGGAACATTTGAATTTTTAAAACATTGTTAGACATAATAAAGCCTAACAAGAGTATAGCACTTTTAAAAAATCAAATGAAATTATGTTCAAAACATTGAAATGTTGATGTTTCTACGGCAAACGTCGGCAGTTTAGAAAGACAGGTGATCTGTATCTATTTTGAATATAAAAAATATGTATTCTTTTATCTTAAATCATAAGAGTGTCTTGGAAGACATTGTGGTGCTCTGTTTTCCTCATTGTTGTTCAGTATTATCTAATTAAATCAGCCTTGGTCTTTCTCATCTTTGTAATGTAGAGATGTTTGATCATTCTCCTCCTCCTTGTAATGTAAAGATGTTTGATATTTATCTTCAAAAATGATACATATACAAGGTCTTCGTCAAGATCTGAACTTTATAGACCAAATTTGATAATGTTAACCTCTGAGAATACTTCAACTTCAAAAACTTATATTAAGTTCCACCTATAGATAAAAATGATTTCTGTTTGAATTTTTAAATTGTTTGCTGACATTTCTTACATCATCTTATTTTAGGCTTGAAAGGTTATCCTTTGTTTTGTTGATAACTAGATAGGTCCTTGACTACATGTCTGTCCACTCTTTGTAAATATATTGTGATAGATTCTTCTATGGGAATCTTGCCAATGGATGCTTTTGTGGTTTTGAAACTGATAAACAAATTAGACTCTGAATGTGCACTATGCTGTGATGTGTCATCATGAAAAGTTGCTTTATTGACATATGAAATTGAGGCTAAATTGTTAGATGTTTGGTTTGAATTCTTTTTATTGATCTTGTTAGGTCTGTTTTTACTTTTTAAAAATGTTTTGCAATATTTCTGCATAATTATGTTGCCTTTTGCCATTTCAGCTTAGGGCCTCAATTACAACATTGAATGAAGAGCGCAATGCTGCTATGCATAAATGTCAGCTTCTTCAACAACAAATGGTAAGTTACCAATGTGGAGTTCTGTGAGAAATATGTTTGTTTTTATTTCAAGAGTATAGGTTCTCTGAGGGGACTATCTTTTGGAATGATCTTAAGGTTCTCTTTTCTTAGGTTATAAGGCTTGGGTTTGAGCCTGGGTGCAGCGACTTTTAAAAAAGGTTAGGTTTTTATTCATCTATGAGCCCTCCTGGGACCCGACATGATCAGATCAGTAATGAGTTCCTGGGTAAAAGAAAGGATGGGTTCCCTGAATTATGTTTAGCTGAGAAAAAACTGTAGGTTGTGTTAAATTTCTGTTAATGATGCAAAATTGAAATGTTCATTTAATGAACATTCTCAATTATTTGTTTTGTTTTGATATGCCAATAATCTTCACGTACAGTGCAAGTTTTGGTATATTTTATGAATGTATATGCCGTTATGCTGTGGGTGAAATCTTTGACGAAATATTCAGAGCATCTTATAACTATTAAGTTGAAGGTTCAAGTCCATACATGCCACTGGGGGAATGGTAAAAGTGCATGATCAGGATAGTATCACGTAGACAGCTGTTCTTAAAAGCTGAGCAAAGTCAGTTACCAACCGTAACAGGTCAACCCTGTTTGAGGGGTTAACGGCCATAATAATGATGGTGGTAGCAATATGGCATTTTCCAACAATTTTCTTTTGGGACAAGATTGAAAGTTTTGTTGCTACAACAGCGTGATCTACCCTTTGTACTCTGGATCGTGAGTAGTAACTGTTTCCTTAATCTGACTATTAGATGCAAATACCAAGCATTGTGCAGGTTTACATTGTTAATACATTATTTTTAAAACTTGATTTGAACTCTATCTACTATTCGGCGTACACAAGCTTGGCTGGTTGAGTGTTATCAAATTTTTGTGTACTTTAACGATAATGAAACTAATAACATTACAGTACATATAAAATATATAATGCATATGCATCAACTGTATATTTACTGAGAAGCTACTTGTAAAACATTATTACCATTTCAGATACTAATGTGTTTTTATTGTTTATTTTCTTCAAATTTAAGCAAAATGCTACATAAGCAAATAAATTAAAAGATAAAATGCTAAATGTTTTCTTCTTCATGCTGGACTCCCCTTTTTCTACTGGCCATTCTTCAGCTATCATGTATCCTGTGGTTGATTTAGATCACATAAAATTAAGAGATAAGTTTGAGGATGAACAGGCAAAAGAACCAAATTTTATTAAGTTGTGTGACTTGTTGGTTAGGACATATGGCTGACATCCTACAAGTTACAGGTTTTGACCCTAATAGGTCACTGATATAAGTATAAGTAATTTGAAACTGAACTGGTTCAATAGATCCAAAGGATCTGGGCATAATTAAAAACAGTTTTAGTTTCATTAAAGAGCCAAAGTCATGACTCCGCAGTAACTATTGCACATTTAGTGTTCTGTGCTGATTGGAAATATTGTTCCAGCACTCTTGATAAGGTTCTCCCAGACGGAAAATGTCCTGAAAAGCCCAAAACTTTGAATTGCCTTAAACTCAAGCAACCTCTGAATGGTTTAGGCTTTGAGGTTAGTTAACCTAAGGCATATTAGTTATCAGCTTAAATCAGGCAGGCAATAAATGCTTTATGGTATGGAGACCCCGTAGACTGTAGTTACTCCATAGTTTGCTTATCACAAGGATGGCAAATTTTACACAGATCCGTATTTGGATGATCTAATAATAACATGCCACATCTTGCTATCATCAAGATCGTTTTTCAATTCAGCTATGAACATGAAATAATTTGCATAAATTTCTTTCTGATTTTTAAATTGCTCTAGAATAATCAATATGCATTTCTTTACAGCATGGTCTTAAATACTGCTCTGACTCGTTGGCAGGCAGAATCTTTGACATCAAAAGGGAATTTTGAATCAGCAGGGTCAGGAAAGTTCTCATTCTTGTTTGTGTGCATCGTTGCCATCATAGCTTTTATATTAGGTGTCATGGTTGGTTGAAAAATATTATGGTCGTCGCTGCTCTTAAGCAGCTGGCATTCCATTTTATATGTAGTCAAAGGCATGTTGACTGCAGTAACTGGTTACATGGAGCATCGCATTTCTTGAACAGTTCATGTTAATGCATTTCTTGTCTTGTGATCAGCCGAGGTGCATCATTATTATCATCTGTTGGCAGAATTTTCATTGTTTTTATCCCACGACAAACTAAGAGTCATCAGCATGATTCATGTATAAGAGATGATAGCCTGTTCTTAGTTGCTTTACTGTAACATGTTCTCTTTTATACATGATAACCCAGATTCAAAATTTTACTTTATTTATTAATCTTCCGTGTAAACTATGACTCTGCAATCGTATCATTATCATGTTGATTCATGAACATAACAGCATGAATGCCATGGTAGCATACTGCCTTCATAGATAATTTTTTCTATATTAATCTTGTACGTGGAGGTGTTTACTAAATTGCAAAATGTAAATTGAAATTTGTAGAGGCCAAGTTCAGGTTTTGTCTGTTGTGATTATAAATGCCTTTTTTCCTTTGGTTTTGATTTTCGGGAATTTTAAGGGCATTTGTTTTGGCTGATCTGTTGAACTGTTCTTTCCAAGTTAAGTGCAAGAATTATTAGAATCGTTTGTTTCGTGAGAATCTCAACGCGTATTTAAATAGTCAATGTTTTGTTTTAAAACTGTTCAACCAAGGATTACTCGAATTTATTTCAATTTGCGGAAAAAATCTCTAGATAACCATATCATTAATACCGTCATCCAATTGTGAACTCAATTAAGAAAATATATGCAGGTATAAAGGAGTTCTAAACGTAAACATAAAGATCGATGATATATTATTCACAATTATGCATATTATGCTACATAAATTTTACGTCATAATTTACTCCGTGTAACAGAATGTAAGTTTAAAAATTCTTTTATGAAATTTTTTTAAATTTATAATGCATTGTTGCTTATTGGAATCAAAGCTATGACTAGGTTTTCATGCGAAAATTCTTACGACCAAAGTAAGATACCATTGTTTAAAGTTATTTTTTTGTGATTGATAATTTGATATAAATAGCCTATGAAATTCAAGATTTGAGCATCTCAATGTTCAATATATACATAAATGGCATTAAAAAACAATAAAATGATTGCTAGAGCTAAACTCTATTGAGCATATACTAGCTTAAATGTAATGTTTTGGAAAAGCATGCTAAAAGCTATATAATCTTAAGAATTTCCAAAGTTGTTCATTTTAATATATGAAGTTATAGAGATGGATGTATGCCATTTTAAGGAGAGTTTCTCTCTTTATCATTAAACATTTAAAAAGTTACCAAAGAGACATAATGAAAAAATCAAGATAGGTAGTGGGATGACCTGCACATCTAACAAGTTCCAAAATTATGGTAAGGAGAAAGGCATTATCTATTAGTTAAAAACAATCTACTCAATTCAACAAAATGAACCAACCATTGTGGAAATGAATAGATGCATGATAGAATGATTAAGATTGGAAAAAGGATTTTGGGGAGGTTAATGGTAGTCCATAGATTGAACCAAAGCCTCACTTTAGTATTGAATTACAAGTGTCCTAAAGAAAGCCTTGAATTGAACACTTAAGGGAGTAGTTGATGTTAGATGTACTATCATGTTCACAATCAAAATAAGAGTAACTTGAAAGCTAAAGAAGTTGTTCTAGTTGAATATGTAGAATAGATACAAGGACAAAATTTTGAGATGGAGAAAATTAATCCCTTGTAAAAAGTAAAGATATCACTTAGGATAAGAAGAAAGTTGTCTTTGGTCCCTTGTTTTATTCTCCTATTCTATGTTCCTATGATAGGTGGGGTTATGGGCTTTGTTTATGTTTTGTCACTTCCTTTGTTTTTGGACATGGACATTTTGTATTTTGGTAGGCTTGAGCCATGTCTTTTTCTAATTTTCTCGAATGTTTCCTTAGGCAGTTTTAACCTATCTTGTAATTTTTGGTGGGCTTTTTATGCCCCCTCGAGGGATAATGATAAAACCTTGAATTTCTAAAAAGGAAAACTTATAAAAGGAGCATCATTAATTTGTAGAATTGTTGAAGGAAATAAGATCAAAGGAACAAAGAGATCCTTTAGAAGGATAGAAATTCAATGAAAGCAAAAATTTCCTATGAAAAAATATGAATTTTTTACTTATTATTAATATTATTGTTGGGGCCCAACACCTTCACTTACTCTTCCCAAAATTACAAAATACATTAAGGGCAATGATGCTTTTTCTAAAGAATAGACTTATGTAAGGAAAATCTAAAAGTTATAGTAGTTAGTTTTCTAATAGCCTTCTTCACTATTTCTTTTTTGCTCAAGTCATCTCTATTCTTGATTCTTTAATGTTTAAACAAATTTGAAAGAGTTAAAAGGCATGTTTAATGAGTATTGAAATTCCAATTATATTAGATATGTTTCAAGAAATTTGAAGAGTTTATCTTTATTTTTTATTAAAATATAAGATTTTTTTAATAAATCTTGTAGGTCTTAAGATGTAGTAAAGCTTAAGTTTCAATTTCATAAATATAATAGAGTTGACTGCAATGAGGTTATGACTTAGAATCTTGGAGCGGAGAGAAACATTGCATTTTATTTTTCTCTCATTTAAGTTCATGTGAACTCAAACCATACATTTATTATCTCAAGATTTAAAAGGTTATGACATGGAATCTTGTAGCAAAGAGAAATGTAGCATTTTATTTTTCTTTCATTTAATTTCACTATGAGCTCAAACCATATATTCATTATCCCAAGCTTTAAAAGCCAAAAGCATTTCTACTACAAATGTTTGGCTTTCAACAAATACTACTTTGGTAAATTGAATTTGCTATGTTTAATAGCAATTTTGCTCATTTGTAAATTAATTTCAGTAAAGTGAAAAAACAATTTAGATTAAATGTAAACCAAATTCGTTATTGGTCAATACCAATTTTCCCCTTGGTCAATATCAATTTTGTTTAAGATAGCTCAAATTTGCTTTTCTATGAAATCATTTAGTTGTATAGTTAAAAATACAAATTTATTAGAAGTTGCTAAGCAAAGAAAATATTTCCAATGCACCAAAGCTTACATGTTTACTACTACAACTTTAGATAAATTTGTGTTTTAAACTATGAGAGAAGTTGATTACATCGAAAAGCAAATATGAATGATATCTTAACCAAAATTGGTATTGATTAAGAGCGAAATTGATCTAGATTTAAGCTAAATTGCTTTTTACTTGAGCAAAATTGGTTTACATTTTAGCAAATTTGCTATAAGAGATAGCAAATTCAATTGACCAAAGGAGTAAATATTACAATTATTAGAATCAAGGTTGCAATTTAATTGGTTTTTAGATGTTTTTTGTTACATTATCAAACATGAATATTTAAAGAGACATCCATTTAACATTTTGAAATATAAAAAATATTACAATTGTAATAAGTAGATGGGTTATGTCAGCAGTACAAATACTATTGAGAAAGAATACACATTTTTCAAACATAGCTTACATTTTAGCACAATAAACATGATGTGGTATTATAGTTACAAATTTAGTTAATGTTACTAAGAACACTTGTAATTTTCATAATGATGTTTTAAAACTTACACACACACACACACACAAAATCTTACCAATGTAATAACAATTCAATTTCAGTTTTATAAACAATGAGGTGTTGGCCTAGTAACCCTAGGTCAAAAGTTCAATTCTACTAGGTAGCATTGAGTTATAAACTACTATAAATATTGGAGCACTAAGTTATAAACTTCTATAAATCTTGGAGTGTACCTATATTTCACTTATTTCAAGTTCTAACACCCCTAGTTTTAGTTTTATAAAACTTTACTAAATACCAAAAGAAATAAAGGTAACAATGTAGTGGCAAGATAAATATGAAAAATAAATACCCTATTTTTGCCAAGTGACAGGTAGGTCAAGTAGTGAGTACATTATTTTTTGGGCAAGAAGTTTATTAAACTATAGAACTCCATCATGAAACCATCCATCCTTTAGCTATAGAACTACCTCATGAAATTATTCATCCTTCAAACCATAAAACTTCCACATGAAACCATTGCTTATTTTGGGTTTCAAATGTCACTGATCTAACTAACATCCCTTAATACTATTTCATTTATTGAAACTAAAAATTGAAGCCTTATTACATTTGAAGATCCTTAAGATCTATTGGATAGATATTACTTTTTCATGAAAAATAAAAATAAACTCTACAAATTGACTATGCACCAATAGGGGCAACAAAAACAAATCATATAAGCTTTGGCTTCAACATTATAATGTTATCTCTAATAGGTAGTCACAACATATAACACTGATGAGACGCGATATCGCATGCACCACGATATCGCATACGCGATATCGCGGTCGTCGCAATATCGCGTCATCCCCTATGATGTCGCGTACGCAATATCGCGGTCCACCGCCAAATCTATAAATAAGAGGTGGCACTCCCCTTATTTTCCATCCTAGGCTTAAAGTAGGGAAACTCTAGCAGTTTGATCACTCTAGAGATAGAATATTTTCCATGTGCCCGCAGTAGGAGTCCCCAAGTGAACGGATCTTATTCGAGCAACTTTGTACCTGAACGCAAGTTGTGTACGGCAATAAAGACGAGCTTTGTGGATAAACCTTGCAGTGCATGGAATAGGATTTATTACATGTTATTTCTTACCTGTTATTTATTACCTGCATTAGTGCGGCAGGAGTACGACTTGATTACGAGCATTGACGAATGTGTACAGCTAATCAAGGAATCGACTGCTCATCGCGATTAGTCTCTCTCACCCTTGTCTCCTAGAATGTGGGATGAGTACGACTTGATTACGAGCATCTACGGATGTGTACGGCTAGTCAAGGAATCGGCTGCTCATCACGTTTAGGCTAGTTAGATGCCTCAGTACGACCACTTTGAGCATGTGCGTTATGTGTGGTGATCCCAGTAACGATTAGCGTTTGGTAGCCACAGTTGCATAGTTCAGGGTGTGTACGGTAAGTGGGAACGGATGCTGACGCTAGTTAATTTAGAATTAGTCCTTAGTTAGAGTTAGTTAGCTCTCTCAACCCTTCAACCTTTAGCATAGGAGAAAAACCATAAAAAGACTATAAAAATCATATACCTCGGACTTACTTAACCATACACTGTGACAATTACAAGTAAGTCTGGGAAGACAACGAATGATTAACCCCAAGTGTTCCGTGGGGCGTGTAGGCATTTAGTCTGCAAAGTTCGACCAGATCGCGTGTGGTATGCTCGTTTCGTATGGTTGAGTGTAGGGGTACCTCGCCACTCATCAAACACAAATACATGTATCATCCTCAAAGGCTCCTAATCTGCACAACCTATATGTGTGCTCTTCTTAGGGGAGTTGAATCTATCTTCCACTTTTAATTCTAAGATGATATGAACTTAAGTGAAGCTTACTAATGACACTTCAATGCTTGATTGGAATAGTAACTAAGAGATAGTGATTTTGTATCTAGTTTATTTGATCTAATGTTATGTAAATAAAATTGTCTCTTGCCTTTTCCATTAGACCACAACTATGTTAAAACTTTCTACATCACTAACTAGTGAATAAGCTAAAGATTTTTTTGTACTTCTGCCAAAGAAATATTCCATTTTCTTAACCATTTCATTCCCTAAGAATATCAACTATGGTTTTGTGAATTCTCAAGAACCATTTTTGGAGAATTTGGCTTGCCTTGAGATATGTGAGCTATGAGTGTATGCAATAAATTGACACAATGTTTCTACTTTTAAAGGTAATAAATCACATTCACATAATAACATTGAGTAAGGTATTTGTATCTTCACTTTTAACTCATCAAGAAGAAAAGTCTTTTATACTCTTTCAATATATTTCCAAAGTTTGGCATCGAGTCCAAGACCCAAATAGCACATCCACACGATACAGTAGGATAGATGATAGTATGAAAAAATTATTTTCTAACCTTCCAATTTTAGAGTCCTAAATAGTTATACACATTTTTTAATAACATACTGCCTAAGGCCTCTTGGTATAGTTGATGTCTCATTATGTCTACATATAGATAGATATAGGATGTGGGTCCTACTAATTAGTTTATATTATTATGAGATTTATGATGAGGCTTTAGCTTCTTGGTAAGACTCTTGATTTAAAAGCTCCAAGTCATGGATTTGATTCAAGTGGGTAATGCTAGGCTATAAACTTCTAATATGACTATATATCTTGAAGAGTATCTATATTACAATTCTTTTAGGGTTCCAACACCTCTATGTTATCATGTGATTTTGATGCCCCAATTACATTATGATTATACATACTAATGCTATGGGATGGATTAGACAGGTAATGAGATTGGCAAAAATGAAGGCTTAGTGGTAAGAACATCAACCCTGTATGCAATTATGTCTTATAGTGCCTATTTGACACTTATGCATTTGAGCTATGTGATTATGTTTGATGATGTTTAGTCTTGTCTTCGGTATATGCATGTGATGTACATGGGATGACATTGTTATGGGTGGATCGATTTTTGGTTTGGAGTTTTTATGTGTGAGTTATAGGTTATGGACCCTTGGTGTCTCAGTCAGCCTAGGAAATTATTAGTTATAGTTATAAAATTACCTTGTGCATAAAATAATTAGATTGTATAAAAAAACATAAAGCATAAAACATGTATTAATATATATGTTGCTATAATTTTTTTTTTCATGTTTGGTTCTTTTCAGTTATGGTTGGACCTCACACTTCTTACAATCAACTGATCATTACTAGGGATATTTCCTTTTAGGAATTTTGTAATCGTGGGATCTATGGGAGTTGTTTTACATTTGTATCAGTCTATGACATTTGGATCCAAAAGTTGGTTGGTCTAGAAGAAATTCTTATCCATGTATTAGGCTTTCTATGGTTCTTTTGCTCTTTCGTGTTCTTTAGTTTAATCAATGGATTCCGTTTCCTATTTTGTGCATTTTGTGATTTGATGAAAAATGTATACTTGTGTATGGGTTGTTGAGATGGATAGTTTGCATGTTTAAATTTTGATGTCCTTGTGAATTGTAGATGATGTGTGATGTTATGTGTCACATCCTGAAATTAACCATAGATAAATTTATAAAATCACTTAAGGGGCATAAATTAATGACTTAAAAAATTATATAATCCATATTAAAAAATTAATCTCCAAAAATAAAACATTTGAGAAATTTTAATATACCAACTATGAAACCTTATAATTCTATAAGCATACTTGAACAAACCATCAAGAATAAAACACTTAACAAAATCTATGTAATGTTACGCCAACATGTCAAATGCAAGTTCATGATGCACATAGTTTTATAAGATACAATAGATAACCACATGGATCATTTACAAATTCATAACATGGCTACAAGTATACAGTAATGCTTGAATCCTTTATTTGTATTACACCATCACTTCCTCTACACACTTCAATCTACTAACTACACAATGACTTGGAAACTCCATCCAAGCCATCATCTACAATGTAAATGAAACACATGCAGGAAGGGTTAGAACACCTTCACAGTAGAGGAAATCACCTTAGTGCCACCTAGAACAAGTTGGAAGATGAGGCCACATTGCAAAGCATCCTATTAGAACCAATAATAATTCTTGATTAATTAAAAAATTAATCAAACCATTAATAATTACTATTAATATGATAATCTACCATTAAGCCATGATTTACTTTACACATAGATTTCCAATAAGGTTTTTAGCATTAGATGTAGAAATACCTATAAGGGTGATACTAACTTAACTAGCCATCAAGGTGTTGGCACATTTTGGCCATTTCATGGAACAGGTAGACTTATTTGAGAATGGTAAGGTACAGAATCCTAATAAAATGAAACAGTTCAAGGAGGATTATGCTCTTTCCCCTGAAGAATTCTGCAACAGTTAACTGACCATGAAGTTGGAATGGCATATGCTAGATATTGTAGCTACATTTATAGGGAATTATCTATGATATTTGTATCAGTCAACTAATATTGCATACAACTCTTGTACAGTGTTATGAAAATAGACAAAGTCTTTGTCAATTGACTGAGCTTAGGTGGCAAGCAGTTATATGGATACGGTGCTTTACCCGTAGATGTGGTCAGAAACAAGAAAGGCGGATCCTCAATCCCATTCTATGTCTTAAACATCTTTTTTACTATGGATTCAACCTCTCGATGCTCTCCTTGTCCTTCCGGGATGGCAACCTTCGATTTTTTTTGGACGTGAGGGTGACCGCTTCCTGTAGGCATGAAGCAGCTGGGAGCTCGTTCACCACGCCGGGCGGGGGCACTTGCCACATTAGTTCGTACCCGCTGTGCCCGTTACCCCTCATCTTTTTACCAAGAGCAGGCCTTGGGGCGGGCGAAGCAGATCATATTGGTCGGGTACAACAGAATCGGCAAGTATATTTTCTCCATAAAAGAGCGAATGTATGGATGAAGGACCGTGGGCATTTGGTTATTTTATTGATCTAATCATTAGTCAATGCTAGGTGTAAAACCATCATAGTCTAGAGGTGCTAGTTAGGGATGTTACACTTTTGAAAGTGTACAAAGCCTTGAAATCTCTTGCTATTCTTTCTTTGGTGTACTTCCCTCACTTGAAATTGCTCATATAAATGAGACTCAAATATTTACAATTATTTACTATTTGCACATGGGTACCTCCAAAATAAAAATTATAACAAAAATTTCTTCTACCCTAGATTATCAATTTTGTTTTATCCATATTCACTCGAAGACCAAGTGAGAGCCATAATAAATTTATAAAATTCATACTGCCTATGATCCAATTTTGATAGCATGATTATCTTGCTTGTTGTATAACCATTCTTGCATTTCATCAATAAAAATATTAAAGAGAGTCTAAGAAAGTAGTCAACCTTGCTTAACTCTAGTTTTGCTTTGGAAATAAAATTTTTGCTTTGAATTGTTGTTTGTAATTTTAATAATCACTTATATGATCTTTGAGTTCTTGCAACCAATTCCTAAGGAAGACCAATTTTATGCAAGCAAAACTATAGATTTGCACAAACCACTAAATCATATGCTTTTACAAAATTAATAAAATAAATAAAAACATTTTTGTTAGGCTTTTTTGCAAACCCAATGCATTGTTTAAAAGTAACTAAGTGATCAATAGTGGAGTGATTTTGTCTAAAACCTACTTGACACAAACTTGTTTTAGGAGACTATCGCCCACGGCACCATATGGGTACGAAACTAGGAATAGTCTTAGTTGGAAAGGGCTATGTGACAATAATAATAATAATAATGAAGCTAACTATTTCTAAAATAATGTGGAATTAAAATGCTTATACAAAAACCAAGGAAATTATATAATAACTATCAAAAACCAAATTTCAGTAAATATTGTTGGGGCACTTACTAGAGTTTAGCATTATTTAGTAGTCCACTAATGAAATATTCTTAACCATATGTATAACAACATTAATGAAAATAAAATTTGTTAATAAGATAGTAAAGATACACAACCTTTCAACATCAAACTTCAGATTCTGTTATAAAAATTCAATTCCTCAGAGCTTAAACAATATGTGATCCCCTGTGCATTTTATGGAGAAAGTTTGTCTTAAATTGGTTCTCTGGTTGACTAAAAATTTTTAAAGATTGTTGTGAATAACAAGTCAAAACTCATTCCTTTGGTACAATAGAGACGTTGATTTCGTCACACACAACGCCACTCTAAAGCAGCAAAAGCAAATGCAGACGACAAAACTATACTTATCAGGGCAACGCAACGGGACCATAAGGAGTTTCTCGATTGAAAACGGTTTACAAGTTAAAGCAATATGTCAGTATGTAAGGATTTGAGAACTGAAAGCCAGAAAAACATGCTACTGCTTTGAATTCTAAAACAATGAAAGTTTAAGTTTTTTTAAAAAATTCAAAATTAGTGCATAAAGTGATATAAAGGCGCTAATTTTGCCCTGGGTTTCACGCGCTGTCACCTTCAAATTGCAGCGCGTTCCCTATCACCCACTTGGTGTCAGCCGAAGAAAGAAGGCTCCCCGCGGTTTTCACGTCCGTCTCACGTCGCGCCTACCGTTTTCTGCCGCCTACTGGCAGAAGAGACAAGACTGCTGGAATGTGCTGATGGAGTCCGTGGAGGTCCCTGATCGTCTCAGAAGAAGCTCTGCCCATGCCCATGCCCTTGCCCTGCCTTTTCCTGTTCATAGCGACCCTGCGGGAGAAACCAACGATAACCATCGTTTCTGTCCACGGCCGTCAACTGTATTAGTTAAAAGGAAGTTCATGGAGTTATGTGTTTGTTAAAAGGAAGTTCATGAAGTTATGCATACTTCTGCTGGGCGAATTTTAATGGGGATTTCATTCACACACGGAGGTAAGGTCATGTATTTTTGAGTTTCTCGATTGAAAACGGTTTACAAGTTATCAGAAGAATTTGATGACAGATATACCTAATTAATGCATTAACAATTGTGTCAACGTTACGTTTACCGGTGAAACATGGCTGATCCTCTAACAATCATGGCCCATAACTATCCTTCTTCAAACGTACGAACAGGGCCCATAACTACCATTCTTCAAACGTACCAACAGGGCTGACAATGAACTTAACACCTTTCAAGTTTCAAATAAGGTTGGGTGCTGTTTTTTATTTATTTATTTTTATTGCAGTTTGTATTGGGATAAATGGTAGCTCAAGACACTGTCCTACCTTCCGCCTTTTGGATGTTAACGTAGTATATAAGTCGCTAGTCATCCAGCCAAAATATATATACCTGGGCAGAAAATTGCAGGTTGTCAATGACGACAAGAGACTATTAGCGTTTGTATAGTTGCCTTTTATGCACCTGAAGTTTCTGTAGCTACTTCTTCTGCTTGCCTTATAGCAAATTTTTCAATGTTTTCCACTATCCATTTTCAGTTTTCATGGCGGGAGACATACATGCCCATATGAGGTTAGTGCATGATGGTTTTCCTTTCTGCTCACGATACCCATTACAGTGAAACTTAGTTTGCTCTTACTACTTCCCATGCTGTGTTGAATGGCGTTGATTTTTAATCGACGGTTAATCACCATGAAATTCAGGAGCATCTCCTCTATGCCCTAAGTTGCCTGAAGAATGCTCCTGGCCTTACTAAATGGTTTTATCATTTTAATTTGATGAGGTTGAAAACCATTTAAAGCTAAAAAAATTGGATGATATTTTATTTCTTTAATTAAGGTGCAGAAGTGGTGAGAAAGGGAATTTCATGATAGCTCGAAACAGCTTCAATGAATTGGAGCATACACTTGTTGATGATAATAGAGAATCTTACAAAACATAATTTAGTTGCACTCCTAGCTTGTGATCTGCTCCACTAGTTTATTGTTAATAATGACCCCATGCTTAACATGGGTGAGGTTGGTCTCAACAAACACTTTGCCTTGAGTTAGTTAAGTTTAGCCCAAGAACTGATTTTGTTTTCTAGCAGAGTGCTTAATGACTTAGCAAAATATTACTCACAATGATCATTCAATAATCGTTTGAATTATTTTTATCCCCCTTTTTAGATAACAAGATAGCCTTACTAGTTTTCCAATGTTGATTTGATCCTTGATTCATTGCTAAATTTAATCTATGCCAAATTTCTCTAGGAATAGAAGGTTTTGTCCACATTAATAATTTTGCATATAAATGATTCAAATCTACAACTTTTCCAAATGCTGTCTTTTTAATATCCTTTGTGACTTCCTTGAGTAAATTCATTAGCTTTTTAATATACTCTATGACTTCCTCAAGAGTAAATTGGAGATGTGCTTGGCATAGAATTATCATCTCCTCTTGTAAATAATTTATTGTAAAATGAGCATATATCTTGAAAAGAAACATTAAATGATAAAGAGGCTTTATAACAAAAACACTGCGAAATTTGTGTAGGCTATAGTACTCCCTCATGAAATGATTTAAATCATTTCAACAATAGTACTATCCTTTATCTTGGATTTTGATGGTAACTTAAAGTATTTATCCATTAAGAATTTGAAGGGTGTCACAGTATTTAACTAATAAGGATTTGCTATAGGACCTTTATAACACACCCACAATAATATGATAGGGTTATTTTACCCACAATAATATGATAGAGTTGTTTTTCAAATATCTTAAGGCAAAATAGATTCTTTCTTAAGCTGAAATAGATTATTTCTTACATTTATTTAATGCTGATCCCATATCCATTTGTGATTGAACGAGCATTTTGTAAATTTGAAATCACTGTTATGCCTTTCAAAAAGTAGATAAAAGTAATAACTTCTTATAATTGTACATGATACCCATTAGCGTTACATAGATGTATTTGGAATTTTTCGACAACGAAGAGCGATGGATTGATGCCTATACAAGTTCTTCAAATTCCAATCCTCACTGGAATGCAGCAGTGAACAGCCATTTGAATCTCAGAAGACCAACACAGTGAAATTTAATTAATTTACAGCTAAAGACAAGGGTGAACTTTCACCTGCAATTAGAAATTAGACTTCCAGACATGACTATCCCTAAACCCTAAACACAATCCTAAACGTACCAGCACTTCAGAGAAGCGTTAAAACATTCCATTCATATGAAAGATGTTACACAACCTTCTAAATCAGCCTTAGAACGTGAATCCAAAATCCTAATCCAGGCTCATCGGGTCCTTAGGACTGCGAAGGCTTCTGGAGGCCAGAAAATCCCTGATCATGAGCAGCAGATAGAGCACAATTCCGCAAACAAAACCCAGGGCGGCACTGGAACCAGTCAAGGAAACAGCAGCACAAACGAGCATGACAAAAGATTCCCTCTTACTGTTCATATCCCTGGAAGCCATGGCCAACTCCACCCCAGCAAAAAGCAGCAGAACACCCAGAACCCCAATCGGAAAACTGGTCAAAATCTTCAACAGAGAGCTCCCCAGAATCAGACCCAGAGCAATCTTGAAACCACCAAGAATCATCACAGAAAATCCAGTTCTGGCCCCAAATTTGTACTGGCCTGCGAGGCCGCCTGCGCCGTGGCACACAGGCATGGCTCCGAACCAGCATCCGACCAGATTCATCACGCCAACGCTCGCAGACACAGTCGTGGCGCTCACTCTCCGCTCCGGAAACAGGTCCGTCGACAGCTTACACACGGCGATCACGGAATTCAGCACAGAAAGCGGAATCTGCGGCACGGCAGCCCTGAAAAACCCGATCTTGAAATCCTGCCACGTGAACTTCAGCACATGGATCTTGTTCGGCCCCAATTTCAGACCCGAAATCACGCTTGGGTCCCTCAGAATTCCGATCAAAATTCCGACAAACATCACAACCAGAGCGCCCGGAACGTGATTTAACCAAGAACTTGAGAAGCTCCTTCTGCTGCTGCTGCTTCTGTTACGATCCTGTTCTTGTTGTTGTTGTTGCTGCTGCTCTGTGTCTTCGCTGGATCCTGTGACCAGAATCAGAAAGAGGAGGGAAATCAGAGCCACGAGGAGACCATCCCAGCCGAGCCAGGCCCGCGGGCCCTGCGATTTCCCGGTGGAGAAATTCTGGTTCTGGCGGATGTATTTCACGGCCGTGAAGGCGAAAGAGAGACCCTGCGAAAGCTGCACGCCACGAACCACTGGCAGCGGGATGATCCTGTAAAAGAGACCCATCAGACCTGTGATTCCGAGCAGAAACAGGGTTCCCGCAGTGCAGATTCCGGCGGCCATTATCTGCGCAACTGTGAGATGCTCGCCCTCGGAAATTGCCACAGCGGCGATGGATTTCATGGGCTGAACAGGCATGGGAACGCCGAACAGAAATCCGGTGATGGCATTGTAGAATCCTGTGAAAATCAGAGTGGTGCCCAGATCCAGATTGTTGACCAGAGTGAGGGCTATTATCAGAGGAACGAATGTGCCCATATCGCCCAAAGATCCGCTCACTTCGTTCCACCAATTGATGTCGTCGTTTGTTGTTGTTAGTGCTGTTGTGAATCCAAGATTGGGCTTCCACCATGGCTGATCATTGTTGTTGAGATTTGCAGTTGAGTTCTCTGGTAGCAGGGCTTCCAGAGTTCCACTTTCGCGATCGTCTCGATCCGCCATTGCAGAGCAGGAAGAGGACGATGAGAATAATTCAGTTATCAGAACAAGCTGGAAGTCAGGGTTTTGAGATATTCAGGACTTTTGTAGTCTCTGCAGTGCCTCTTCACGGGACGAAAGGATACCGAATCTTGGCTGTCTAAATGTTTCGTTGGAAAGTCATTTCCTACTACAACGGGATATTATCAGTGAATATTCCTGCTCGTAATCGTTGGAGGGTTGATATTTTATATTTTGTATTGGCGTGATTGGCTTATTTTGGACATTTAATGGCCTTTCCAATCTCACGCCAAAAGCTGAGCTTGGACCACAGATTATGCGCATTCAATGTTTGGATATGGCACGTCTGGATCTGTGCCGATGTTAAAGGATGCTCGTGTTAGCAGATCTGGTACAAATGAAACAGAAATGAAAATAAAGAGCAATTGCAGAAAAATCTTATTATCAGCAAAGTTTCTCAATTCATCGCAAGGAGAGAACAAGAAGAAGTCTCTCTCATGCAATGTGAGAACTCTCAACTCGAGAGAACAAGAAGAAGCCTCTCTTTTATGCAATGCGAGAACTCTTAACTCGATCCTAGGGTAGACTTAAATAGCTACATCAGGGTTACAAAATTAGAAACATCCAAAATTAACTAAGATAGACCTTCACTTCACAACACTTATAGAAGTCTTATGTCATCACTTATAGAAGTCTTATGTCATCTCTAGGAAAATTCTAAAATTATGGAACGATAGAAACGGAAAGTGTAATTCATAAATAAGAAACGATCTACCCCTTCACCGTTAGTTTTTTCCAACTCATTCACAATTAATGTTGTTCAACGACAAAATGTCCCAGTAATGCTCTTCAACGACAAAATGTACCAATAATTTTTGCCTTGCTCTTATCGATTTCTATACCCAAGTAATCATTCCAGGCGGCGGTGCAGGACATGTTGAAGGGTTGTTAAGTTTTGGTAAAGGACATGTTGAAGGGTTGTTAAGTTTTGGTAAGAGCAGTAAACAACAAACACATTTTTGTCGTCTGAAAGCAAAGCAGAAAAGATCTGAGTTACAAACGGCATTGCAAAGTCTGAAGCTCAGCTATCCGAGTCCTCCTTCGGCCTTGGACGTTTACGCGTTTTTAACGCATTTTTATTGCTTTTATTGGTATTTTATGTTTGTTCTGAGAAGAAAAAATTGTGGAATCGTGGCTTACTCCATGGAAGGCCTACATTTAGAAGTTTATAACAGCAATAACTGTGGGATGGGGAATGCAGACATTTTATTGTCAACCAAAATGAGTTGCGGGAAGCAATCGGACCTTATAATACAAGGAGACCGCAGAAACATATTATGGCATTTGTGGAATTACAATGGTTTGTAGCTTCAAATATCAAATGGCTTACCAGGGTGTAATAAGCCAGAGCCATTTGTTTTTAAAGAATATTTACCTTATTCAAATTAAAACTTTATAGGGGTTGTTAGGGTAGAACTTCAAAAATTAAAAATTTTATTAATAAACATAAGCAATACATCCAAATTAAAATTTGATAATTAATACATAAATAAAAATTTTATAACTTAGCATTGTTCATTTGAATAGAACCCATAACACTTCATTGCTATAATTTATGGTAAAAATGCATTAGTCTTGCAATTAAAGGATAAACTTAAATGGTTCGATCTTTGAAGTGAGTGCTAATTGTGCTATACAATAGCAAAAACTTGCTTACTCATCACTAATTAGTAAGGAAAAACCAAAGAAAGCATGAAATCAAATATACCAAAATAAAACTCAAATAGTGTTCTAATAATTAGGAGAAAATTAAAACTAAAGAAGAAATGCTATGATAGACCATGTCCTCGCAAAATTTTATGTAAAGGTAGTCAGTTAATTACATTTGTGTAAACACAAAGATGTGTTAGACTAATTAGTTTTACATCTTTATAGACTTGAAGAATGTGATTGGTGTTGACTATATGACAAGGAGCACTTCCAGGACTAGGTGGGGATGTATAAACAGATCATTGAGAAGGAGATCCGTATGGCCAAGGCCCACATCAACACTATCAGTGTTCAACACACTGACTGGCGGGCCATATTGGACACATATGCATTTGCCCACCAGGCGGAAGTTAAGAACCAGGACCTGCAGACCCAGAACCTTACTAAATACATGGAGTTGGCAAACCTGCAGTATGCCAACCTCACCATGTTAATAGCAGGGTGCCCGAGAACAAAGCTCGAGCAACAAGTAGCCACCACCTACATCAAATATGAAACAGAATTTGCAGAACATAAGAAGATATTGCAAAAACTGGAAATTGCAAAGTCTGAACTTGAGGTGGTTAAAACAAGCTACCAGGGACAAAAAGGTGTCGCAACAGATTTGGCTCGATGGCTTGCCGATTTTCAAGAATACAGAGACAAAGCCAGAGCCTACGAGGAGGAATGACGGGTGTTTGCGGCTTGGTATGTCAAGGCAAATCAAATGTTTCCGCAACTACCTTGCCTATGGGAGGTGCCGACTCCATCAAACATCGGAACATTAGCATGGACGGCACAGGATCCACGAATTGAAGAGGAGAAACTCCAGGCCATACTTCAATGTCATCAAGTTCTAAGACTTAGAGCACAAGACAAGGAAAAAGCACCCATGGAGGAGCCACCGCCACTAGGAACTACATGAGTTCCATCAATTTTGTAGCTGTAGGATTTTCTTTTGCATTCTCTGTGTTGTGTCTCAATTTTGCTTTGATTTCGCATTACAGCATGAATCCATTCTCACCAGTCAATAATCCCATACCTATCCATTGTGTAATCAATAGAGCTTGTTCTCATTGTAACTCGAGAACGAGTTGTCATTCAATCATGGGGGTATGATGAGTTATCATTTTGTTGGCCGAGATATCGCACACGTGATATCGCATACGCGATATCGTGGATGCCATATCACAGCCTCGACGCGATATTGCAGCCTACTTCCTCATCTATAAATAAGAAGTAGGCAAATTTAGTAAGGGCCTTTTGTTAGTTTTTAGAGTTATTAAGTTTAAGTTTTTAGTACATCAGTTTTCCTCTCAACCCTTTTCTCCCAGTGCATGCCCGCAATGTGGTGATTGTAATTGTACGGCATCCTTATTCGAGTGTGACGTACTTGGACATGCACATGATCAACAATAAAGATCGAGATTACTTCATCAATGTAGCATCCACTTAAATTAATTATTTATTTAATTGTTATTTATTGCTTTCTTAGTTAATATCTGTTCACCCTAAACTCCAGTTAAATGCGGAATGAGTACAACTTAATCACGAGCATTCAAGTGTGACTACTCGATAACCCAATAGCGTACTTAGGCCATGCACTTGGTAATCCCAGTGGTAGTCGTGCACAAGGTCCAAGATGTGTACGGATGATTAAGGAACAGATGCTCATCGCACTTAGGCTAGTTAGATTCTCTCTTACCCTCTCTCTCTTAGCTTAGTTAATCTTATTTCCCATCATACCCAGGAGTAGCATTAGTGTAGGAACACATCATACACCTCACTCTAGACTAAACCATACGTGACAAAGTTAATACTAGTCAAAGTGGGAAGATTGTGAACTGCAACCTATGAGTAACTATCTAGATACCACAACTAGTCCGTCTGCGGAGTTCAACCGGCTCGTGCGTGAAATGCTCATATTCGTATGGTTGAGTGTAGGGGTACCTCGCCACTCATCAATAACTCTGTAGTTTTATAATGGTTGCCAATGTAGTCTTGGTCACCCCACAATTTTTGTAATGAAACTTTATCCATTTATATATAACTTGAGAATGAGTTTTTAGTCACTCATGGGGGTATGATGAGACTTGTTGTGTTCAAAAACTTTATCAACGCATCCCAATTAATGCATCTAGTTCCATACTCATCAATGTACTAGTGGAGCTAAGCATGTTCCACACTTTTTTTCCTCCAAAACTTGCAAGGGGAAGGTTTTTTTTAGGTATCAAATGCTTATAGAAAATGGGATACTCGAGTAAATGATATGGTTTAAGAATGAATCTTCATCAAAATAAGGAACAACCATTGAAAGCACCTTTAGATGATCTTATAGGTAAAATCTAATAGCACCATTGCATCTAGAACATCAAAAAATCTTATCGTCAACCCTTCATTTGCAAAAAATGGAGTTCAGATGCAAAAGTTATAACCAGTCAAAGTTTTGATCAACCTTTGATCAAAAGTCAATGTTAGTCAACACAATGACTTCAACCATGAATGCAATGATGTCAACACCATATCAACATCTGCAAGTTCATGTCAGGAGCCACTTAGCACAAGTCCATTAGTCCACATAGTAATTATTTAGGATACTAAAGCCACCACCTTTTGGAAGAAGCTTAACCACTCTAGTTTTGTGTAACCCCTAAAAAGCATTTTTGAAGGACTTCAAGATAAATATTGTAAGTTTCATTTCCAATAACATGTCATAATCTTTTATAAAACTCTATAGGCAACCCATTCATTCCAAGAACTTTGTCATCTTTAACCTACTTAACAGTCTTTTAAAACTCATCTTTAGAGATGTAACTATCATTACAAAAACTATTTTAGTTTAAATGCTTAAGAGCTTTAAATCATGTCTCAATGGTTTCTTTGTTGGAACTTTTTTGCCAATCTTCCATTAAGGTCACATAGCTCTCTTTGCTCACTCTTCTATGATGGCACAATTGATCTTGAAGAGATACTAATAAACATATGTTTGATAATTCAACTCATCAATGTACTAGTAGAGTTGAGCACACCTCACACTTTTCTTTCTCTAAAACCATAAAGGGAAAGGTTTTTTTTTTTTTTTTGTGTCACATGCTTATGAACAATGGGATACCAACATAAGCAATGTGGTTTGGGAATGCATTCTATTTGGTGCAAAATAAAGCTCTAAATCTTCATCAAAATAAGGAACATCTACTGGAAGCACCAACCTATGGGTCAATGTCTTGTCTTCTCTCCAGAGACCACCTAACATTATTTTTAGTTAGAAGAAACTAAATTTAAACGTTATGTCATTTTACACACCAAACTTCAAAGCCCCATATCTTCTGTATACAATCATATTCTTCAATACGGTATGAACCATTGGATAGTTAATGATGCCTACTTTCATGTGGTAGTGATGGTTTTAGAAAACATGATATTCTTAATTTTCCATATCAATTAAATCATACATCTATTTTTATGGGTTGAAATGTGTAATAAGGAAAATCTTACAATGGACCTTATCTAGGCTCTTCCTTTCTATCTCTCCTTCTATCTTAGACCCCTAAAACACTATAAAAGCCTCTTCAAGCCATGCATTTGATACAATGGTAAGGAGATTTTGGAGTGCAAGTAAAAAGAAGCAACAAAAATGTAAAGTTGCCTTCATGAAGAACTAGGTGCTTGCATATAGAAATTTTTTTGATAAATTAATAAAGGTTCTTTCCTTTGTTTTTTATGATTTTTATGTGTATGCATTTTTTATGAAGTCACAACTCTAAGAGGATTTGATTCACTAGGATTTCTAAACTCACTTTTAAGGTTCTTAGTAACCTTCATTCTTCATTCACACCATGAGATTTTTTTAAAAAAACTCTAGGATAATTACTATGAAAAATGTTAAGAATATCAATATTTGAAGTATAAATATTATCTTCAATAGAGATGGTTTCAATAAGAAAAGCAAAGTCTTACCTTTGAAGAAGTGGAAAATTTCAAGAGAAGCTTGATCTCCTTCTTTCAACTAAGATAAACAAGCACAAAGATGTGTAACTTTAGCTTGATAATACTCTATCATTTTCAAAGCCAAGATCTTCATTAATCCAATGCTGATAAAAACAATACTTGAGATTTAAGGTTTTTTTGCAAAGATCTTATGTTAGAGGCCACTAATTTACCACAATGCTTGAAAAAACATTCAACGCAATGGACAATCATTCCACCAATTTATCCAAGAAACATGTCTATTAGGTTGAGGAGAAAGATTCCAAATTTACATAAAAAGTCCACATAGAGAATTTCTACAAAGAAGGGTTGTCTTAAAGATGAAAAATCTCTATGGATATGATCATTTGCAAGGAATAAAATCTACCAAGAAACATGACTATGATCAAAAAGCACTTGTTGATAATTTGTAGTAACTGGAAGCTTTCTATATTGAACAATTTGGATATTCCAAAATGAAATGCTAAAATTGATGTGGTCGAATAGATTCAATAGTAAAACTTCAACTTCAATTTCAATTTTGGAGAGATAAACATGATCTACACTAGATATGATGTAGTATAAGCCTTTTTGAACATTATTCTAAGTAAACCATCCATTAATCATGGGATTTTAAAGTTTATTATTAGCATCTTAAAGTTGAAAATTGCCTTTGTGTTGAGTCCATTTGTCAAATTCATTGTCCTTCAAACCCACTTTCTACCAACATGTTTATCAAATTCATTTTCTATCATATTAAAATCCCCCACAACAAGCCAAGGAACATCTAAAAGAGCAACATGAAGCTAATCCCATAACTTGTAGCAATCCTTGTAGTTGCAAAGAGCATAAATACATAAAAGATCAAAAACAACATTATGCCACTTCAAGCAAATCCGAACATAGCTTCCTCTATCATCCTTGCTAAAGTCTAAAATAGAATTATACAACATGCTATGGAGAAGGATCATAACACTTCCCTTCCCTGTTGAATGATTAGAAACAAATGGATACCATCAAGAAAATAATATTATAGCTTGAAAATTAAAGCCTTGAATCTTACACTGCTAAAAAAACCACTTTAGCAAGCCTTCTATAAATATAATATTAGATTAAATATGTTCAAGAGTCCCCAAATGTTCCATGAAATAAACTTCATGATGTTGTAGGGTGGAAAAGATTCCCATCCTCAGGGCACTTGAAGTTTTCATGCCCAAAACTTGTAGCTATTTGTCTATTTTGTCTTCCAAACTCATTCAACAAAATAGTGATTGATCAAGCTAATCTATCATTAAGTCCTATGGTATTGAACATAGGATTGGATCTGGCCACTAAAGCTTATGATTTCTTACTACCACCTATCATTCATTATGATCTAATGCTGAAACATTATTAGTGGATTCTTAGGTTTTACTTTTTTTCACTACTCCCAATTAACGTAGCATCAAAATTTGGAGATCGTGTTTTTTCTTTTTTGAGGATTTTTCATCACTTTATGATGAGTGGCAAGGCACCCCTACACCCAACCATACGAATCACAAGCATTCACACATGATCTGGTCAAATTCCGTGGACTTCATGATTTCCAATGCACTAACCCTTTAGAAAGTGAATCTATCCTTAAGGTTAATCATTGTCTTTCCAATTACACTTGTGACATTTGTTTGTATGGTTAAGTGTAATTGAGGCATTCAATTTGTATCATTTTTATGTTTTATAGGTTGATGTTCAAATGTAGATAAAAGTAATTTGATTAACTAATTTACTAACATTTAACTAATCCTAACATAAGTATCTATTCCCACTTTCTATACACATCCTAAATCCACATATTTGCTGCTAGGCGACCAAATGTTACGATACTAGGTGTACCATGTGATAATGCTGCTAGGATTACCAAGCGAATACATGTTACGTTGGAAGCGGTTGTACTTATGTGTGTAATCTATTTGGCTTAATTGCTTATCTAACATAATAACTGTAAAATAATTGATAATTAATTGAAAACATTTAATAAATAATTGAAAATCGTAAATGCATAAATAAAATATCTAATCTATCCAAAGTGTTGCAAGGTTTATCAAAAAGCTCATCTTTATTGCTACACACACTGTTGTGCTCAGGTACAACAATGCTCAAATAAAGATCCATACACTCAATGACTCCTATTGCAGGCACTTAGGGAAAAAATTTCTAACTTTCAAATGGAAAAACTACAAGAGCTTCACTGCTACTAAAATTTAGATTACCATAAATGCAGCTAGTAGTCGTGTATGTATAGGCTACAGACAGACACTACGTCAACGGGGCCTCATCGATGCAGGCTGAGATGTGTTGACGAGGCCTCGTCAACATAGCCAACCAACAACAACTCATCATAACCCCATGACTAAATGAAAACTCGTCCTTGAGTTCTTTTACAAAATTGGAAAGGTATGGGATTATTCATTGATTTTTCTTCAACAAAACAAATTGACTGACTTTGACAAAAAATGGAGTGCCCTGGTGTATAGATCAACACATTACAAAAAATGGTGGTGTTCAAGACATAAAATTGAACACTATGATACAATTCTTCAAAAGTTGGACAACACGTTCCTTGATGGTATGAAGCTTGTTGGAGAAGATCCAACGGTCCCAGGTAGTGATGGTTCCTAAGGCTCCAAGAAACCTTCACTAGCTTCACACATTAGTGGTGGTTGAGGTAGTTGTGCTGGTTCTGCTGCTATTGCAACTTTAGATGGGAGTTGGAAAGCATCTAACAGTACTTTCATTTTCTTCTCCTTACTCCTAGGATCATGCACTGTCCATGTAGCTTTCCCAATGTGGGTTGAACCGGGCACATCCCAAGGACATGGGATCATTAAAAACAACTCCTGGCATTGATGAACCAAGTAGCGAACTATTTGCATTCAATGTCAAACGCTCTCATTATGTTATTTAGCTCCTAGTAGTCATTCATCCACCTAGCTAGGTCCTCAATGATAGATCATTGATCTGTGAATTACCCTTTGAGAACTTCGAGTTCAGCGTTAGCAATCTCAAGCATTTACTTGGCATCCTTGTGGTGTTTGAACTCAGCCTCCTATAGTAGATACGAGCTAGCCACTTGTTTCTCTAATTCTGACTATGATTGTCTAGCTGTTAGCATAGCCAGGTTTACGTAGCAGATATTTGCCAACTCTATATACTCTATCATTTCTTCGATCTACAACTCCTTCAAGCATATCTTCGCTTTGTTGTAGGTGTCAATCCCATCAAGGATGGACTACCACATCTCTCTTCCTTGTTGGAGTTCTTAGAGGGATTTATTTATTTTTGCCTTTGCCATATGGACTTGTTTTTCATTAATTTCCTTTTGCAAGCCAACCTAGTCCCTATAGTGATTTTTCACTTTCTCAAATTTCAGAGCTTCATTCTTCCAAGCAGCGATCTCAATGGTAGACTTTTGTTGTAAGGTGCGTACCTTGTCCATTGACAAATTGCAATTCTCTGCGGTCAATTTTCTCAATTCAGTGTTGACTTTGGTGTTGCACTATCTCCTACCCTTGGTGTTGCATCACCAAGATAGTTACCTCTTCACCTTCCTCCAACCGCACTGAGAAAGTGGTGGCATTCCTAGAGATTTCGAGGAATAGATGGTATGTTGCTAGTAACACTGTCACCTCTCAAGTGTTAGGATTTGACCTCAAAGGCAATTGTGGTCTTTGGACAGAGAAAATGGGACCACCTCTCTCCATCTAGCTAACTATTTGGGCCACTTTGTTAAGGTGACTCATCACTGGCCGATACATAGATAGATCTACCCCACTCATTCTTACTTGTTGCTCTTGTTCACTCAAGAGCTATTCTCAGATTTGACACAGACTCTCAAGGATTGTGCAGGCCTCTGGTGTTATCTCCAGAGTGGGTGGTGGTGGCAATAGCTCCTCTTCTTGAGTGGTTGTTGGCATCTTATCTTTCATGATTTTTGCTCATGAGGCCAAGGGAGCATGCCTAAGAGTGTCATTAGAATAGCAAAAAATGCTTGTTCTTTTGCAAAGTTTTCTGATAAGGCATGGAAAGGGCAGTGTCTTCCTTCCACGTTTGTTCTCCTTAAAGCACTTCTTGATCTCCAAATAAGTCAACAGTGGAAGATTAACAAGAAATTTCTTGTTTGGAGTGGCACATGCTCGAGAAGAGAAAGCAATCACCTTGCTTGGCCTCGCCATTGGATTGAGGTGATAGGCCACAATCTTGAAGTAAATATGCTCTACTGGTGTAAGTGCACCATACTCCTTACGGTCCAACCTGTAGCATCACTAGGTCCATTCCCTTTTTGCCTTAGGATCACCTTTTGTTGATATTTCTGCTAACTATGTTCCAATGTCTGGCAACCCCAGTGCCTATGCAATAGGCTCCGCCAAGTTAGACAGTTGAATATCCTTGATTTTTACAATGGACCCTAGCCTTCGACTATTCCAGAAGAGATAGGTATCTTCCTTGTACCACTCCCCATTAGATGTGATCACTGGCCACATGGGAGAGGCTTGCAATTGTGTATTGACATCCTTTGAAGATTTTTCCAAAAATGGCTTGAATTTATTTCTTAAAGAACTGATCTTTGGATTTCTTGAGACATGATGATGTCTAGGCAAGCTTGAGTTAGAGTGACCTCAAGCCTTGGCACAGGTCCAACCACTTCTCCTCATTGGGATTATTTAGTAGGCACTTCTTCCTTTGGAATATGTTGAACAAATTCCACTTTGGGTTCCTCACAAAGAGGTCTAATTGCATGGGTCACCTCTTGTTGTTCTTGGCCTTGTTCCTACTAGCCCCTTCCAGCTCTAGGTCATTTCTCCCATGGTTATTAGGATTCTCCTTCTTGCAGATACTTTTGTTTTGGTGTAATTTGTGATCACAATAAAACCATGGATTAGTAATCATTATGTAACCTTAAAACAACTAGGATACCTGAACTCTTGAGGGTAGTTACACTTGGCTAAGTTGTGATTATTGCTAATTTAATGAACTCAATTTGTATCTTTATTTATGCATTATCATTGATAAATTATCTCGAAGGTTATTAGAAGGCTTAACTATCGAAAGAGTTAATATTTTTATGTTGTTAAGGTTACTAACCCTTGGGGGTAGTTAGAAAAAATTTTCAAAAATTTCATTAGAAACCTTAAGGTTTGTGGCCCCCACGATAAAGATCTTACCTCTAGTATGTGTAGGATCAAAAAATGGAGTGCTTTGGATAAATGGTTTGAAAGTTATGGGTTTTGGAAGGTTTTGGGCTTTGAAAAATTGCAAAAATTCCTCATGTGTTATGAGCAAATTGCAAAAAATTCCAAAGTGTTTAGTGGTATATATTGTACCTCATCAATGCAACTATTGACCACCATTAACTTTGGTTGACTTTGGTCAAACTTTCAAACTACAAGGAATTTTTTGATGAAATTGGGATCAAATGAAAGCTTAGAAGACCAAGAACAGTATGAAATCATGAGAAGAGGATGTTGAAGTTCATAAATTTGAAATAATGGAGAAAATTTGATTTAATGGATGAATGTAATGAAAGATCAAGGAGTACTGGGAAATTTACACAATGGAAAATATGAAATATAGGATGTAGTAATGTCAAAGGTAAGGAACCTTAACTAATCAAGCCAAAATCTATGCGAGTGGGTCCTCCCCAAAGTAGGCTCATGCCCTTTTTGCTCTTGCATAACCTCAACTAAGGAGTCTGTGGGCCCCGTAGTCAATTTAATGATCATGACAAGTTAAGGACCAACCTGAAAGAATCCACTCAAGAATCCCAACACATCAGACTAAGACATAGAGCATAACATAGAACCTGATAGTGAGGTGAGGTACGACAGCATGGATGGATGATAGAGAAGGTGGAATGGAGTACCAAATTGAGGTCATAAAATGTCCCTTGTGAAACTTGTGGTTAAAATGACTTGAGAAGTTCCATCCTCAGTCCAAACCAAAACCATCTACTTTCAGTGACTTCACATCATCACTCTAAGACTGATCCACCCACCCAAGACACAAGAGTGCTTCCACCAAACAACCATCATTCCACAAAGAGAAGAAAGAAGAAGTAGGAAGTTGGAGAGAGAGGGCCTTAGTTAGAGGGGACCTTCAAAAGTAGTGTTGTTCGAGTCCCATAACTAGTGCTTGTAGCCCTTTTATTTGTCCAAGGGGTGTGTTTTGAATTTCCATTTTTTTTTTCTTCTTCTTCTTTTCGAATGGGAACCACACCATGCAACGACGTTATTTTAACTTCCTTTAGTGGGTGGTATGGAATAGTAAGAAGTCCACGAAAAACAGTCAAGCACTCAAGAAAGAAGAAGAGTACAAAGAGTATTGAGTCCCCTTGAAGTCACACCCTTTACAAACCTTTAGATCCTTCCTAATTTCAAAACTACCAAGGTCACCAATTGATTAAAAGTTTCTTTAATGAAAAGGGACCTCAAATTCCCAGAACAAGGAAAACCATAGAGTTTATTAGATGGGTAGATGATTTGGACTCACTGTCTATTTCATGAAAAATAAACCATGCTAAAGTCATCAGACATTAGAATTCAAAAATAGAAACTAGACATTGACAATCACTCATTAAGCATAACCCATCATTAGTAAACAACAATAACAACATTGTGTCCTATGACAATAAAGCAAATTTATTAGCAAAAATGAGAAAATATCACACTTCAATAAAACAAAACAAAGTAAAATATATAAGAAAATGTAAATAGTCAAGAATGTTTAAAAGGTACTAAAGATGGTATAAAATTAGAAAAAATCAAAAATCAAAAATTTGCAAAATTAAAACATGTGAAAAAAAAGGTAGAAAAACTAAGAAGCCATGGTAATGGTCAGCATGGATGGCCATATACCCCCACAACTATGTTAAAGGTAGGGGATTCAAAAAATAGAACGTGGTTGTCCATTCATTGAGGCAGCAATTACACTGGCCTGTCTTGGTTCTAGGAAAGGATTGACTTGTTGAATATTAACCAACTACTTTTTATTTGGGCTTTTAAGTTTGTAAATTATCATGGCCCCATAGGAAAAGGTTTGATCAATTATATAAGGTCCCTCCCACAATGTTTGGAATTTTGTCTTTTGGGGTACATGTGTGGGGTTTCAGTAAAGAACCTTATCTTTGGGTTGAAGTTTAACTTTTCTGATTCTAAGGTCATGACATTGCTTACTAAATGCCTTGTTCACCTCATTTAAGGATAGGGCCACTAAGTGATTTTTTTCTAGCATGTTCAGATTAATCAATGTTTCTTTTCGTGCTAGACTTAGGTCAAGGTTTAGATCATAGGCTGTTGAGAGTGTATGAAGCTTAGATTGAATCAAGAGTGTTGGAAGTTTTCTGTACACTAACTCGTAGGGAGAATATCCAATAGGAAGTTTCTAAGTTGAATGATAAGCCTAGAGAGCATTGTTAAGTTTTGTACTCTAGTCCTTCTTATATTTGCTAATGGTTCACGTTAGTATTTTTGTAATCTCCTGGTTGGTTACCTCTACTTAATCGTTGGCTTGGGGGTGGTAAGGTGTTGTTAATTTATGCTCTACCCCCAAGCGTTGCATTAATTTTCTAAATGTGGCACCTGTGAAATGAGTCCCATTATCAGTAATCAATGAACATGGCACCCCAGACCTATTCACAATATTTATTGTATAAATTTGGCAACAATGGATGATGTACAATTAGTAACGGTTGTCGCTTCTACCCATTTTGTGTAGTAGTTAACTACTACTATAATATATGCTTTCCCATTAGACACGGGTGTGATGGGACCCATGAAGTCAGTGCCCCATATGTCGAAAGGTTCTAGTGGTTGAATCCACTGTTGAGGACCTTCCATGTGAGCGCGCATCCCCCTGTCACGTTGACAATGTTCACAAGACTTGACAAAGTGGTGGGCATCCCTAAAGATTGTGGGCTAATAGTATCTTGCCATCAAGATTCTTATTACCATGCATCTCCTTGCATAGTGGCCTCTGCAAAGCCCTTCATGAGCATCCTGGAAAACGTGCAATTAATCTTCGTCAGAGACACACCAACAAATCAGGCCATCAGCACACACCTTGTAAAGGTGCCTATTGATTTCCATGAAGTATTTAACTTGATGAAGAAATTGTTGCTTTTTCTTAAAATCCAAGTCCTATGGCATCTTCTGGGTGAGAAGATATGTGAGAATGCCATTAAACCATATTGCCTTTTCAGGCATTTGTTCACTTATTATTCCAATGAAGAGGAGTTCATCTGGAAACTAATCAGAGAGTGGGCTCTCCTCCTCTTTATTATCCCATCCTAAGTGAAAGAGGTATTCAATGATCAAATTCTCTATCCCTTTTCAATCTACCATAGTAAGATTGAATTCTTGCAAGATCACAAGCCACTGTATAACACAAGGGCTCACTATCAGCTTGTTCATAAGGAAGTGAATTGCACGGTGGTCCATATGTACAAATACCTTATAACCTAGCACATAATGTCTAAACTTTTCTAGCACATACACCACTATCATTAATTCTTTTTCTGTGGTGGTGTAGTTTAAATGTGTCTCCACAATGCTTCAGCTTGTGCAGTGGATATAATATGGATGTTTCTTATTGTCTAGTTGCATGAGCATTGCTTCCAAAGCATAGTTAGATGCATTTGTGATGATATGAAATTGTTTGAACCAATTTCATGCTTGTAGGATTGGTGTTTCTACGAGTTTCTCCTTTAATTGTTGGAATGCATGTTCACATTCCTTGGTCCAAATGAAAGGCACATCTTTCTTTATAAGTTTTACCAACGAGTTTGCAATTTTAGAGAAATTCTCACTAAATCACCAATAGTAACCAGTGTGTCCAAGGAATGACCAGACATTTGTTATTCCTTAGATGATCCTGATCTTTTCTGGGTCTACCTTAGTCCCTTTTTGTGAAATTTAGTTCCCTAGCACAATGCCTTCTTGAACCATGAGATGGCTCTTTTGCCAATTGAGCCATAGGTTTGTCTCTACACATCTCTTTAGTACTTGCTCAAGTTGGTCCAAGGCTTCCTCAAATGTAGCTCCATAGGTGGAGAAGTCATCCATGAAAACTTCAACACCACTACCAATTTGTTATTGAAAGATACTCAGGACCAAGCATTGGAATGTTACAGGGGCATTACATAGGCCAAATGGCGTCTTACAGTATGCAAAAGTTCCCCAAGGACTCATGAATGTTATCTTGGCTTGGTCTTTTAGCACAATTTGGATTTGGTTATAGCCACTATAACCATCCAAAAAACTATAATAACAATGCCTAGATATGGTATCTAACACTTGTTCTACAAATGGCAAAGAAAATTGATCCTTAAATGTTGCCAAAAATCGATGCAAACCTGCCATTTTCCATCCTTCTTTGGTATTACTACAAGTGGGCCAACCCACTCACTATCTACAATTGGATAGATGACCCCCACTTTGAGGAGTTGCTCTATCTCCTCCTTGATAATTTGCTTTAATTTGGGTTTCAACCGCCTCTACGACTACCTTCTAGCCTTCATGGTCAGGTCAATGTAAATGCGATGTTGGCATATCCTTGGATCGATTCCTATTAGTTATAGATATGACCAAGCAAAGGTTATTGACCATTTTTTTACCACCTTCAACCACTTTTCTTTTTGTTCAGGAGCAAGTTTAGCATTAACAATGACCAGTTTACCATTCTTTAAAAATGCATACTCCATACTAGCTGGTAAAGTTTTTAGTTCTAATGGCTCCTCCTTGAAGTGATTAAGAATCTTCAACTCTCCCCAACATGTATCATCATCTTCATTAGAGAGTTGGGAATGAACTTGTTCAATTTTGTTCATGCCTTCAACATATGCACATGTTAGGCTCTTAGTTAGCTCCATACATATTGTGCTGCTATTAGAGTTAGCTATCAGCCACTAGGTACCCTCCTGCTTTGTGACTGCTACATACAAACACCGTTGAATATTAATTTCTTGCACACATTGGTTGCATGCCTTCATGTATGTGCTATTAATGGACCAAATCCTTTGCATGCAATTACACCCATTGTCACTATGCACAATGCATGGAATACACTTCTTCTCAATCTTTTCTAGCTCATTTTCCTTAGATATTTTAAGAGACAAGTCCCTCATACCCATTTGTGCATCAATC